>WURV02205534.1:0-11370 GCA_011762755.2 Epimenia babai
TTTATGGCTGTTCTATATTTGCGTTTACGCTCGCAACGGACGCATCGGACGCATCGGATTCGGTGTGCATTGCGCTTTAGCCATAACATAAATGCAATGAATACATATTATGACGAATATAGATTAACGTAACCTTACTTATATCAAGTGGACTTCGTGCGGTGTTATGAGCGGAGAAATGTGAAACACGAATTAAATTCTCGTCTAAAATAATACCGTAGCCACAATAAAACACAACGAGAAGACGAAAAAACCAAAGTGAATGAGTCTATAGCTTGAGTTCAAGCTGGAGATCTGGCACCAAGCATCCCTACGTAATACGATGTTCGCTCCTGACATTAGCGATGGTTTAAAATACGCATAAAGAAAAACTCGAGTTATGGAGATGTACCTTGAAAAGAATTGTGAGTAGATACAATAGCAAGACTGAGTGAGCAGTTCAACGTAATCATTATCGTTACCGTCGCTGTCGCCGTTACCGTGATCGTCGTCGCCGTCGATATCGATGTCATCATCGTTATCATGTAATATTCTTAAATAGCTTAATTATAATAAATGATAATTTAGACACCCGGAGACGTGTTAAACGCGACATCAGTATTATTTTATTGATAGCTCGGATAGACAGTAGCGCATCCATTATAAGCACAGTAGGAATGGCGTTTTGCTTCAGACCATTACATACAAGACGACGGTCACTTCATTTACCTATTACGGAGGAAACGCTGCTCTTGAAGACGAAATTCTATATTTCACCATCCATCCAATCCGTTGCCGTGATTCTGGAACTTACATCTGTTCGTGCCAGCCCAGGAAGGGAGGGCCACGTGTGTCAGCGACCTGGCGCATGAGAGTAAGAGGTTCGTGTACAGGCTATAAATTTGAGTCATTGCAGGCTTCCCTGACATATCGTATATATTGTGTTGCATATGTAGACATTGTAATATAAACTATATACATATATATATGGGATTATCTACTATCATAGACCTGCCATAGCTCTCGCTGCAAAAAGACCAATGACAATAACGTTATTCACCCTTACACTCGAAATCGCTTACACTCCGGATTACCCCATTATCGTAATATCATGATAGTGTTTCATATTATAGTCATTATTTCGTTGGCCTAACAACTTAATATTCTCCTTGTTTCCATCTTCAACTTGTTTAACTGATATCAAATTTAGAGTAAAATCGATGCACTAACTTATATCTGTGTGAAACTCACATTTGACAGTGACAGAACCTAAAATATCGTTATATTATAAAAGTTATTAAATATTAAATACGATGGCACACGTGTTTGTTTCAGGATGCTGATAGAATAGTACATTTTCGACTTGTGACGCTGTCGTTTTATGTTATTGATTAGAATTTTGATTCGAAGATATTTAATATAAATCAATAAATAAATAAAATACATAAATAAATAATTTCTTAGCTACTAGCAATATACACACCTGAAAAATTCGTATCTAAATTTTGAAGGTGTCGCATTATTAATTTGTCTAAAGATAGAAAGTTGTGGCACGCGCGCTGGCTCGACCTAGAAAATTGTTTGCAAAATAAACACTCTCCATATGTCTTATCGGTCGTCGAAAAAGGTCTATGCCGACGATTTTGCCTGCTCGAGTGGATTACCTAAGTCGACAAAGATGCAGTCGCCATCGTTCTGTTGACACTGCGAAATTGTTGAATTCGGGACATTTCAAGGTTGTAAACTCAGATATTATGTGTTTCATACGAGTATGCTCTGTTTAGTGTAAAATTGTAGCTATAACTCAATTCATATGCTTTCTTTAGTGTAGAATTGTAGCTATAACTCAATTCACATGCTCGTTTTTGTGTAGATTTGTAGCTATAACTCGCCAAGATACGATCGTAGGTATGGATCGATAGATTAGTTGCAAAATTTAATACGTAGTGATACCTACAGCGCCATATTATCATCAGTCTAGATTGACAGGATGCTGCCTAGGTCACTTAATAATGTAACTGGAAACAGCAATGCGTATCAAAAAAAGGGGGGGCGATAACCTCATTGTCAAACACCATGAGGTGGTGGAGTTAAGACTTATGAGTTTGGTGTGAAAAGTTGGTAGAGGAAGTACCAAGCGCTTCATAAGAGGCCGGTGTGTCCGGTAACAAAGCGTAGCGTGTTTCACTTTCGACCCGAGATTTTGGAGTTTGTCGGTCGACGGGCAGGAAGCAAGGATTCGGATTACACACCAAAATCATGGCACTGATGGCATGCATGGCATGCACGTTTTTATTTGCTGATTGTCATCAACTTAAATCACCAGAATTATTTTTTCCTCAAGTGCATAGGAAAATATCTATTGAGACTGTGCTTTTGTACATAGATGTTAGTAATACAGTGACGACGGCTTGCTCCCGTTGGAGGGATATTTGATGAACTAGGTCCTTCGTGGGTCTAGTTATCGGCCGAAGGTTGGTTAGTTAGACTTAAGAAGAGAAGGGAAAAGGAAAGTTGGTGCTCGTACTATTATATGTTTATTGCTTTATTGAATAATTTTGCCTGAACCTATTTGGCTCGTAGGCTTGCATAACAAGGTATGATTTATTTTATTCCGTTAAATCAAGATTATCTCCAGCTTTGTGAAAAATGACATAACTTACAGTATATTACAATCATTTTCATTCGTACTTTTATGCTGATTTATTATTGATCTTTAATGAATTTATACTATAACATTTATAGTAATATAAATATTTATTTTAATTGTAATTGAACCAGGTAGTGTGTTGATAGTTTATCATTGCACGGTTACTACTGGTATGTTTCTGTGTATGTGCTAATCAGAATGAATTAAAGTATCTATAATTCATTTGGTACCCAGTTTCACTCGAACATTTTACTATTTCTATCTAAGGGGGATAAGTCTCAATTCCAAAAGGTTTAATGCCAGAAGCCATGGGCTTTCGCTCTGCAAGTTATCTATAAAATAATAATGTAGACTAAAATGCGCGTGATAATTAATACCAACAGGTTGATGCCATTGCATTTTACAATTCAGGTGTTTTCGACTGGATAGTCCGTGTACTTTTGATTGCATGCCTCTGCCGTGTCATCGCTGTGTACCTTTTCTTAACTAAACATATATGTCATCTATATTTACATTTCAAGTAATAATGGGCACCAAATAAAATGGTTAACAACCAAATTGTAGTAAAACTCATAGCTTAGCAGTAAAGAATGAAAATTCTGCTGCAAAAGTGCATGGATATTCACCACTTTGCTACAGCACATCGTCATCTTGCCGCCTAGCTAATGTGATTTTTTTTTGGTATAGATGAATTTTGAATTACTCCCCTTACACCCAACAATATGAGAAAAAATGGAAATTCGAATTCTTATGGGGTGAGCAACGTTCATTCCATTGTAGATGGGTTTTATACTATTAAACATAAATCTTCGTAGGCAATCTCCGAAACCTTGTAAATTGATGAGGTACGTAATTGGCACAATACAACGTATATCACAGAAAGGATTAAGTCCGGTCGATATGTTCCCGCTTGAAATGGACAGAACACAACTTTGCATTGTGGTTTGACTGCCACTTTTCTCTCTTTATGTTGATGATCCATCTTTTCAATCTTTCTTTGTCACCGTGGGGAAATCTACATGAGAGAAATGAACACACAATACTGGCCTGAGTGCCAATATACGTCACCACCTAAACTTATAAATAATGCTTATTTTGGTTCTGCATTATATCAATAACTATTAAAGAACCTCACTGCAAACTTTGTACCCATTACAGTCTAGCCTATAGTATACTCGTTCCATATAGCAATTATTAGTTTTCATTAATTATTATTAATTATTAATTAAGAATTATTAGTTCTGTACAATTACAAATTATTTTAATGCTAGCTCAAACCATAGCGCCACACGTTAAACACAACATTTATTCTTTTGATTTGTGCGGGTATTGCTAGCGCCTGCCATAGAGCATCATTCTCCCATTGTCTTGTTCTGCGTGCTGCAGAAACGGCGTTAAAGTGCGGTATACACTTTTTATTTATTGATTTATAGGCTGACTACCGAAGTAATCGTTTTGTATGCCAATTTCATTTACGACCATTTACAAAGCTAACCTATGTGGTTAACACGACAATTTGATTAGCCTCACTTATATAAGGGGTGGGGGAAAACATCTAATGTAAAAAACCCACCGAATCTGGGCAGACATTTGACCTTTTTCCATTCACGCCACTGGTTCCAGATGTCGACATATGAGCTACATACGTCACACACTCTGCTAAGTCTATGGAAGCTCAATGGTTATTTACAATCCGATGATGACACAGCGGGGAAGTAAGCGACATGGAGATCATAATATATAGAGCATCTGACATATTCGTTTCCATCTGAACGTCAGAGGGAAAAAGACCTAACAAAACCACACTGCGAGGGCTACCCAGACACCCATGGGCAATGGAATGGGGTGTAAGGCGCTTTCCGCCCGACAAACGCCACAGTTAGTATACTGGTTAGAGCGGGATTTGAACCAGGGACCCCTGGATTCAAAGTCAAACGCTCTAACCACTACACCAGCTACGGTATACAAATGTCAGACTTTACTTTGTGATTTTCGAGCATCAGAACCAAAATATGTACAATTATTTTAAATTCTATCTGATAATAGTGATTGATATAAAATGCCAAACAGCAAACGCACTAATACTACTAGTAATAGTAAAGTTGGGATATCGATTTAAGTGAAAACAACTTACGCGTGAAAAGTGATCTTTTTTAATAATTGAAGGATTGTCACTTCTATTCGTGCAGTTGATTGCAGAACATGATGGCATCCTGCTTTAAATCGATGATTAAAAGATTACATGGAACGATTAGAGTTTTTTTCAATGCTAACAAGACAAAACAGAAAGAGAAAGCAACGGCTCCTGGTCTACTCAAGATTGCGGATTCTCTTGTCAAAATGCTTCACAGCAACCTGTGCGCCCAATGTCAATTGGCTCTACGACTTCCTATCCAGTTCATTATAGAGATCAGTGGGTGTCATTGCTTGAAGCTCTATCATTAATTTGACTATTCTGATTGGTCAGAAAAAAATCGATTATTGCTAGACAGATCAATCATCCATCAATCAATTATTCAACTGCCTTCTTAATTAATCAGTCAGTCAATCAATCAATCAGTCCTTCAATCAGTTATCCCATCAATCAAGCATCAATCAATCAACCATTCAATGTTCGATAACACATTTCAGTGGGGCGTACACGGTTTTGTAGTCGATAGGTTTCACGTGACGCGTGGAGAGCGCAAATCGGACGATTCGTAACGAGAATGTCGGGAAAACCCGATCACTATAACCGAAGCACAAAATTATGGTTTTGGTACGTTGCTGGGACATATGCGGTAATTCTTAGGTCTTTTTCTACTCACGTCTCTTGTTACTGTGCGGGGATGTTGAAGTAAACCCATGGCGAAGGTAAGCAACGTCAACTCGTCTTAATCTACATCCTTGTCAATTTAATATCCAAATCCATCATGCCCAAAATCCATCCGTCATACACATGAATCATTTTCAGCTTCAAGTGCATGGACTGTGGGGCAAGTTTCCTGAGGTGGTGCTGAAGGATCTCGAGCACCACCAGAAACGGGACCACCTCGGAAGAAATATTACGAGATAACGGATCTACATCGTCACACGAATACGTGCACCGCGATACCTTCTGTTAGCGAACAATCCGGACAAGCTACTGAAGTAAGCCCATGAGGCATACATAGTAGAGTAGTTTATTTCAATTTCTTCGCTTCTCTCTTTCGGCTGTACGAACATTCATAATAAAACGAAATGTGAATAATAATACGATTGTAAGAAACCGATCCAGTACTTATAATTTGAGCACTCTGCCACTTCATAAGGCATAACCGGTGAAAGGTGAAACAACAGCATTTACTGATGTGACCACTCATAATAATTATTGTATTGTATTGTATTGTGTTTCAGGTGTCGGTTGGAAAAGACAATTGTCATGCCGTTACGGATGTACGGCAAAGTTCTCAATGGCTAACAACAGAACCAGGCACGAGCGAGAAGTACACAATAAAAGGTTTTACAAGTACTCAACGTGACAGGCATAATTCAGTCATAAATTTAGGTAGTTGTGAAGTGATTCTTTCGTGTAAATTTTGTGAATAAAAAGTTTCACAGGTTCTTCGGGCACACAATTGTGCACACTACGTCTGTTTGGACTCTAGGCCATTTTAGTTGTGATATGCTGTATGTCATTGATATTAATAAAGTGTCATGTGAAAATCTCGTGTTTGCGTTTCCTGCTAACCTTTAACTATGGTTTACTAACGTTAAGGAAGTCTAGGGGGATAGTTATATAAAAAGTCAGATGTCACAGATGTAAGCAATCACACTTGATTTTGATGACATCTTATGCATTCGTCTACATAGAGAGCGACTCTCGGTACGACAAAATAAGGGTATCTAATTAAACACTGATATTTGGCAAGCTTTCTAGGTTATTTAGGTTGGTAGGGTTCGACTTTTCGGTAAGGGTCGTTGCCACCACTCGATTAACTGTTAAACTCATTCATTACTAACTAGCGTAGCTCCGTTCGAACCATCGGTATTCTTGTTGGGATAATGTGCATTTTTACAATGGCCCGACTCCCAGCTTACAGTTCACAACAACCAAACAGCTGACATATCGCACACGCTATATATTTAATTCGTTAATAGAATATAATATTTTATTCATCGTTCGTATACCGTATCACCGATATAGAGGGTTCGAACTATTCCCCACACTATCCCGTTTACAATGTGCATATACCATACACCATGTCCGCCATTTTGGAGATAAATGTTTCGTCGAGGATCAAATGTTAGGTTTCGAACCTGAGACCTTCCCGTCAGGGTCGCCGAATCGATTAAATGATAGTCTTATTCATGACTTAAAAGGTCGGGCACGCGTTCGCACCAGCATCCCTTTACACACTCAACAATGGTCAAAGCACAAGCAGATTTTTGGTAATATAACTATAACCGAATCATAATTTCAAAAGAAACTAGCGCATTACAGATGACTGTGAATGAATTGTTTTCAATAACGAGATTTTGCCTCATCGTTTGCCTGTATCAATAATCTTACACCAGCCATTTACATTCCAATACAATCATTATATTAAATGACAGTACCCTCCCTCCTCCCCTAGGCTTGCCACCACGTTCGCCGGCATTGTTAGGTTTTAATACGCGCAAATAAAGCTTTATGACATTCCCGCAGTCCTTTCCCTCTGCCAACAACAATACCAACCATATAACGCCTCAGCAGCGTCTTTCCCCCGATGGTCAATGCGGACAAGAGGATAATGTGGATATCGGTAACTATTTCTATGTGTTGTGGCACATCGTCCGGGTGGGTATAAATTGTGTCTGTGTGTTAGTAAGAAAAAGGTAACGAAATTAGTTTAGCATCAATATTGTCAGTAGACAATGCTTAGTTGAGTAAGTTAATAATCATGGGCAGTTTACTGTTACGGGGGTGTCAGCTAGCTTAGACTTAAATTCAGCTAGTGATGGAGCGTCGACTACAGATTGAGAGAGTGCATTCCAAATAATAACAGATGATAGGAAAATGAGTGACCGAAAACAATAAAGTTGTAGGATGTGACAAATAAGCGCTGGTTGTGACCCTGGTCGCAATAGTTCCAGTAGGGAGGTAGTAATAAGGTGGACCGCATGGGATAGCTATAAGTGAGTGTTGGATTTTGCATGTCTTTACAGCTTTGTTGATTACGGTGGGCTTTGCGGTTGCCAATGTATGTCATTAAGCATAGCTTGGACGGTATACCGGGCGACTGGTCCGATATTTTCGGACCAGTAATTCACGACGGTTAGTCGATCAGCTAAGGTGTGAGAATTGTCGGGCCAGTATTCGCACTTGCGCAACCTCAACAATAGACAGGCGAGAGTCTTTTGTTCAGCGCGAACCTAGCCACAGCGGCACTGGTGGTCGCGTGTAGGGTGCTGTTGATCAAGCGCGATGCCGGCCTTGACGGGTACCAGTCACGCGCCCTGTTTGTATTTCTCCATGATAATAATAGCTGTGGCATACACTGGCATCTTAGTACCGATTGTGTTCACTCTGCTACCGAATAAAACCTAGTCGATGTACGTATTCTTGCTTACGCGACTGCGTCAGAAAGCATCCGAAATGGGATTCAATCTTATTCGGGCCAGTTGCGGCACATATCGAGCTCTATTGTTCGTACGGCAGGCGGACCAGTCGCTGTATAACATATACCACGAAGTTATGATTGCGGAAGCGAAAGTATACGGCAAACGGCATGCGGTCAGGTAGATTATTTGGGCGATACAGACGACGAGAAAGTAGGTCAGTATGTCACGAAAGTGGGTCAAGATCATTGCGTAGCGTCAACAGAAGGGTGGCGATTGCATCTTTGTCGACTTAGGTAATCCACTCGAGCTGGCGGAGTCGTTGGCATAGACTTTTTCGAGTACCGATACGACAAATAGAGCGTGTTGGTTTTGCAAACAGTTGCTAGGTCGAGCCAGCGCGTGCCGCAACTTTCTATCTTTAGACAAATTAATATTGCGACACCTTAAAAATTCAGGTAGGAATTTTACAGGTGTGTATATTGTTAGCAGCTGAGAAATTATTCATTTTATTTATTTATTTAATGTAAATATCTTCGAATCAAAATTCCAATAAAAAAACATTAAAAAATTCTGCTTCACAAGTCGAGAATGCACTACTCTATCAGCATCCTGAAACAAACAAAGAAGTGTGCCATCGTGTTTAATATTTAATAAATTTTCTAATATAACGATATTTTAGGTCCTGTCACGAAAAATGACTTTAATATGAAACACTATCATGATATTATGATAATTGGGTAATCCGGAGTGTAAACGATTTTGAGTGTTAGAGTGAATAACATTATAGTCATTTGTCTTTTTGCAACTAGATCTTTGGCAGGTCTATAATAGTAGTTAACTCCATATATATAAAATATTCGTATATATATATAATCGTAGTTTATATTACAATGTCTACATATGCAACACAATATATACGATATGTCAGGGATATGTCAGGGAAAACCGCAATGACTCAAATCTATAGCCTGTACACGAACCTTTCACTCTCATGCGCCAGGTCGCTGACACACGTGGCCCTCCCTTCCTGGGCTGGCACGAACAGATGTAAATTCCAGAATCACGGCAACGGATTGGGTGGATAGTGAAATATAGAATTTTGTCTTTAAGAGCAGCGTTTCCTCCGTATAGGGAATTGAAGTGACCGTCGTCTTGTATGTAATGGTCTGAAGCAAAACGCCATTCCAACTGTGCCTGTAATGGATGCGCTACTGTATATCCGAGTTATCAATAAAATAAAAACTGATGGCGCGTTTAACTCTCCGGGTGTCTAATCTATAGTTTTTTACAATTAAGTTATCAGGTATTTAAGAATATTACATGATAACGACGATAACGATGATGACGTCGATATCGACGGCGAAGACGATCACGGTAACGGCGACAGCGACAGTAACGATTCCGTTAAAGTGCTCACTGCGTCTTGCTATTGTTGATACTCGCACCCCTTTTCAAGGCATATTTCCATATCTCTAGATTCCTTTATGTGTATTTTAAACCATCGCTAATGTCAGGCGCCAACACCGTATTCCATAGTGACGCTTGGCGCCATGAGATCTCCAGGTTGAACTTGAGCTATAGACTCGGTTCATTGTTCACACACCTCCGTCTTCAGCCCGTCATACTCTTACTTCATACTTTTAAAATGTCCTGCAGATGTCCTAATGTCTTTCACTTTGTGCGTTTTCGTCTTCTCGTTGTGTTTTATTGTGGCTACGGTATTATTTTGGACGAGAATTTAATTCGTGTTTCAAATTTCTCCGCTCATGACACCGCACGAAGTCCACTAGATATAAGTAAGCTAACGTTAATCTATATTATTGATAAGGGCGTTACCTCTGTATTCATTGTATTCACGTTATGGCTATGACGGCTACTACAAAAAAAAATGTTCCACATTTCCCTCCACTTGATTTCTTATTCTTCTTCTATCCTTAAATACGCACATCCATTCACTTCTTTCTCCCACTCTAACCAAGTTGTTATTTAAATCTGTTTTTACTTTGACTCTCGAAATACTTTCCATCAACTAAACTATTCCACTCAGTTAATTTTCCGTTTTACCGACCATGTTGCCTCTTTCCTTTCCGTCTCTGCATCCCAAATTCAGCTCTTTACCCTATTTCTTCAGAAATTTTTCTGATAGTTTGATGGCCTACGATTTGACACTTCGTCCTGGCCTCAACCGCTTCGGTAAGAACATCAATATAAATTACGGGTCTCCCCCCATTTATAATCTGCATGCGCTCCACCATACACCAAACGAAGAATGACGAGTGAATATAATTATATAGCCTGTAAAGTTGCCGTGGCGTAGGTCCACGTTGACGTTACTCTGTGATCGGAGTATTAGAGAAAACTTCCAAAAATAATGCGGTTCTTATAAAAAAGGAAAATTATATTAAAATTATTAAGTGGATTCATACTGTCAACATTTCTACGCCGATTTCTACCTAAACAACGTAGATCACACTGCGGTCAATTTCAAAACATTGCAGTCAACGATTCCAGATCGGTTTCAGTTATATTTCTACAATAGTAGAATTATGTCGCATTTATGTCGCATGTTAAGTTTTGAATATATGAATAAATATTACCGCTCAACTGCTGTTATTTTTTGGCCTTTACTACGTCACTTTACGCTACGCTGAGTGGGTTTGGGAAAGTAGGCACAGAGAACGGAACTTTTTGCTCACATTTTCTACTATCAAAATAGACTAATTTGCAATAGTAGGCTATACTAAAACGATATACTGAGACCCATACTGGCATTTCCCTGCGATCTTTTCGTGACAGCCTGTAGTCAGCACAGCGGGGAGAGGCACAGACTAGCCGATATTCTTGTTTTTCCAGGGTTCTTGGAAGTGCCACTCATTACGAATTTTGAAGTCCATCTTTGGCGCTATAAATAAGTTATGCATGCACTATAATGGATATGTATGTATAAGACCATAAATATTCCATTAAGACTTTATGAAAGTGTGTCGGGTGCATAGAAGAAAAGATTATTTACCAATGTTATTAAAGGTGAGTCGCACTGCTGCTGTAAACACGTTATGCGTGTACTATTATGTATATGAACAAACCATTATATGATATATATACATATATATATATATCATAGATTTATATAATAATTATGTATATATATTAAGTATATGTGCAGAAACTGCCATAAA
>WURV02205545.1:0-11370 GCA_011762755.2 Epimenia babai
CTAATAGCTAGCCTAGAGTTTTGACGCCTCCTGTACATGTTTCATCAGTGAGAAATAGCTACTCTCTGCTTGACTAGGGTTATGGAGTGATTAACGCATCTAATCAAAAAAGAAGCCATTTCTCTTACACGGGGATTCGGGTACCACCAGATGCCAGTTTTTTTTTCATTAGAGAACCACGATGGCTACCAACACGGCTGTGATATATACGATAGAAAACTATAGTTACGAGCGTATATCGAGTTACGAGTTGACCACTACGTCTGTTATCGTTTCCAGTGTTACTTTGCGGTAAACATCATCATTCGGAAATGTAAAAGAATTAGAATTTTGTCTCATACATAGTCGACCAAATTTCATTCTGACCACCTTTTTGTCTCTCCAGTATCCGTAGCTGAATATCGATTCGTTTTGATCAATCTGAAAAAAAATAAACAATTTGAATAAACATCTCCATAAATCTGACTAAAATAGATTTTATATTAATTAGCGCTAATATTACGCTCTAACCTTTCGTCGGTAGGGCCGGTAGCTCGCCCGGCGATGCCAAGTGAGTCCGATGACGCCCACAACCATGAAGGCGATTGCACCCACGGGTAATAACACGTCGATCATTGTGTTATGACAGTCAGAGGTAATGGTGTCGCCATTTGTGACATTACAAGACATTGTGATCAGCGCCAAACCTGTGGTTTCAAAATCAATACGTTTCACTATTACCAATTGATCGAAATAGATTTTTTGGGATGTATGCAATGGTGAATCATAAATATTACTGTCCCATTACTACTGCTACATTATAAACGCTACAAATAAGCCAAGAGATATATACGACGTGGGTATCCACGTTCAGATTTTGCGTGATTGACTAACGACGAACCTCTCTGTGTTTTACGCTGTAGATGTTACGTAATTGATTATTGACTATTAATGCATAACAATCAAGATATACTAGTTAATATACTTCGGTTTATCAGCATAAGCCGGAGAGAATGAGGCTGGATGATTTTTTCGTCGCAATTGGCTGTATAATAATTATTATGTCACGATTATAAGGCTACAAGAATGATATGATACCATCGGCACCATCGGTAATGCTATTTCTTATTATTGGCGCGTTACACCACCGTACTATCGTTATACAATAGATACTGGCCTACCTGCTAATACTAAAAAAGTCATACTCTACCTTTTCTGCTGTTCAGTCGGTTGTTAGCCGGCACGATATCTAGATACGTCTGGCGAAAAAGTCAGTTTTACTACTAGTTTATCTTCTAGCGCCTCCTGGGCTATTTTAATATGTAATACACTTGTCACGCATCAGAAATCACGAGCCCTGTGTATTACGACAGTCACATCTTTAACTCTTTATTATTATCAATATAATGGCACGACTGACTATAGTGAATCTCATAGGCTACTATGATTCCTATGCCATGAACACAGTACGGGAATCCACCTAGAAAATGCCTTTTTGGGACCATTCATTGTCGCTATCTAAGCATTCCTCACTGGCTGTAAATATTTACATTAAATATTTACACGCGTTCGCTGCTCGACTCGCACTGCCGGCTTTTGCAGACACAATTCACGAACTTGATCTTGAAGCGGTTCACATTTCGATTATTTACACTCCTTTGAACATGTCCCATACAAACAAATTTTCTTTTTAAACGACCCTCGCAAAGAGGTATTTTAAAACTCTTCTTAGTAGATTATATATATTTCCAAGTAACATATGTTCCCTTCAAAATTAGCTACCTACCATCAATGACGTTTTAATTCGATAACGCTACCTAATAATTTCTGGCGCCACCACATCTGGCATATCTGTCGCGAAAACTCTTTACGCTTTATTCTATCATTAAATTCAGTTAAAAAACCCAACTGTACACTATCCGTATACACGGTTTTCGGCCACATGCCGGCGATAAGAAGGGAATGCGGGGCTAATTGGTGTAGGTGTAAAAAATCGTTGGCGAAAAGAATTATTATCACGCATTCCCAACAATGAGATCAGAGGGACACGAATCATACTTAAAAATGGCGAAAAGAAACAGACGCGGGTCTCTTTGATGTACGTATGGATTATAGGGCGACTGGTCTGGACTCCAGTACGAACAATAGAGCTCGATATGTGCCGCAACTGGCCCGACAAATTCACGCCCACTACTCAGGGTGAATCTACTGGTCCAATATTTGTCTGGGTGAAACTACTGGTCCGATATATGTTGATTTAGTAATCAGTCGAAAGACAGTATATTAGATAATGTACGTACGTACATTATACTTTGGTAGCATTTATTAAATAAGCTACTGTACAGTTATGCTACGATCACAAAATTTATTTAATGCCAACTTTATCGAACAAAAACCACAACACTTGAGATAAGATATCATGTCTCTATCTAGGCACATAAACTCCATGAAATATCGCTCAAGTTTACCATCAATATCGTCGTACACCTTCCTTCGCTTGCACACGTTTCGCCCCTGGTTGGCGTGTAATAAGTCCACTTGTTTTGAAGCCTCTTCGTTTTGGAAGATGTTAATTATCTGGTAGATGTTCGGGTGGGTTTTTATCGTCTTGCGCTTCAGTTTATGATGGAATCCTTGGACGGCGTTGTTCGTTCTTATTTTCTTAATTCCTAATTGGTTCCATAGCTCGAGTGGGAAACTGCTGGCGATCCAGGTCTTGTAGAAATAACTCGCCATATACACGCGACCACCGGTGCTGCTATGGCTAGGTTCGCGCTGAACAAAAGACTCTCGCCTGTCTATTGTTAAGCTTGCAAGAGTGAGAATACTGGCCCGACAATTCTCACACCTTAGCTGATCGACTAACCCTCGTGAATTACTGGTCCGAAAATATAGTACCAGTTGCCCGGTATACCGTACGTATAAAATGTCGCAGGCGAAAAGGAGCACATTTCCAGATATAGTTTGTAGGTGACGGTGAGAAGATATAATGATCTGGTTTCATAGTGTAAATAGAAATCATATGCTATACTTTTTTGGTTTGTTATAAGCTAGGAGTCCAACATCTTAATTTGCGCGCTCGATCGTCAAAGTCGTTCGCGATTTCCCTTTCTCGGAGTAAATCCCCTTGTGACATGTTACAGGCGGAATTCGGACGACTCGAACAAATTAATAAATGGTTTCCGTTCGTGTTTCAATGACAAGTCCAGATAGTAGATGTATATAGAAGATTAATGAGAAGAGAAGCAAAAATCCCCCCTCGTTCCTCGTTCGTGAGACTGGACTTTTCGGTGTGTTCGAGTTCGCTTCAGATATTTCCGTAGCAATTTTCTCTGGTTATCTCCGCGTCTGCACACCGTTAAAGAAATATCGTGAATCGGGCAAAATAATATAAACGAATGCTTATGCGAATACATAGAACAAAGAGCATGGAGTGAAATTATAAAATATCGACGATTGAATTGAATAGGGCATCTCATTAGGCTACCAGACGATATGTACAGCATCTAAACTTGCACTAGAGAACTAAAAACAATACCAGTAACCCAAAGGGAGGTCACTATATTTCATAGATTAGAGACATATGACCACAATGCCAATTTAACCGTCGTTGAAGTAGTGATACCCACATCCGCCGTATTGGATGACTGGTCCTCATCGGAATTCAAGCAACTTCTATGTTTTGAATTTCAGTGGAATAATAGGCGTTACGAAGAAAAAATATGTACAGTAGATGTTGCTTGCGTATTTATTGTGTACATAATTTTGTTTTTTAGTGAAATAAAAATATTGCTGTGATAGGTTCTAGTAAAACAAGAAAGCAAATAATTGGAGCAATGAGATCTATAATACTGATAAATAAAAATTATTATCCGTGCCTATATCAGATATAAAATATTACAATATTTCACTGTTGTTGTTTCTCTGTATTCATTGCAATTTGATATCTATTCACATAGGCGTAACTGATATTTTTAGGTCGGCAGTTGACCGTGGGCCAAGATAGTGTAGTGTTCGCTGACCAAGAAACGTGTTCACGCGCGGTAGGTATTCCTTGTTAGTAGATCGAAGGTTATGGTCATGGTTAGGTGGTTCTACGAAATTGTTATAATAGGGACACTGTTGTATCGGAGTTTATGGTAATCGAGAAGATATAAATATTTGCGTCGGTTAGCCAAAGAGGGTATTTTAAATTTAATTTGAGGACGGTGAGTTAGTGAGGGGTTTGATGTTATCGATTATACTCAGTGAAAGTGACCTATCTTGCAACGTTTCCAGCGTTTTACAGTTAGTTGCTGGCATGTTATAAAGAGTAGAGGATGCATTTTCGATTTTTGGTCGAATAAGAGATGTGTTGTCATGATGCTGGCGATATGATCGTTGATAGTATAGTATAGTATATAGTATAGTATAGGCCGATATGTCGACTAAGTATAACATTACAAGCATAGATTATTGGCAGTTTCGGCTGCGTATGTAAAGAGTGTTTGAGAGCTCAACTGAATTTCACTTTGATCAAATATATTTAATTTTAACTCGTTATGATCAAGCAAAAGGTCATGATGTCCCAAATTGCCAACTTTGTTTGACATTGTTTCGCTTTGTGCACTTAAAATGAAGATATAAATGATCTTTGTCGCAATAAATAGACGTCCTTCCTTTAGGATCTCTAGCAAAAGAGGGCTTGGTTTATAATCGGTAGCTTTTACCAATCGTCTTCTACTATATTGTCACGTGACAGTACTCCTACGCCATATTAATTTTGACATTTTCTCGTCCTACTTTTAAGGAAATTTCTCTTGCGTTTTTTTTAATTAAAACTATTTCATAATGTACCCAGTTATGCCTGCATATCCTAAAGGTATAAATATGTGTAATGATATTTTTGCTGTTTGCTCGTCTGTGGATATACTTTAGTGCATCTCTTATTCAGTGAATTAGAAGGACGTGACGAGGTTCGTAAAAATCACTAACTTACTTAACTAAGGTACATTATTAATTAAGAATTACCTAAATTATAATTTAACGTGGCGTTAATATGGAGAGAGAGACTCACTGTGATGCTATAGATATCAGAAGATAATTGTACGGAAAAACATCTTTGTTGGGCCGCGAACTCCCTAATTCCAGATAACGGGTGTGGTATATTATGGATAACAAAAACAAACGATTTCACGAGACCCACTACATCGGGCAAGATCATAAAGAATCGGTCCTTAATTTTGGGGGCGGAAATAGGATCCAGTCAAGTCGGACACAAACCAACTCGGACACAAACCAAGTCGGACATAAGTCAAGTCGGAGACGGGGCTAGTTAACACGGACACAAACCTGAGTCAACTCGGACATTATGTGAGGGTCAACTCGGACATTATGTGAGAGTCAACTCGGACATTATGTGAGAGTCAACTCGGACATTATGTGAGAGTCAACTCGGACATTAATATTCTGGATATCACAACGAGCAAATGTAAAATTAATGAACGAAGATCAGTTAGAACCAATAGAAGAATTTATTTATGAAAATAGACAATCAAATACGAAAAACAATGAAAAAATAATATAATTTGATATAATAAATTATTGTGACTGAACAAAATGACGAAACAGAAAAATGATTAAAAATGTACACAATTCACACAATGTACTCGATTTATTGATGATTATATATAACCAAACATAAAACATAAAAATATTTTCTCGGCGTCACATTTGCCCCATAAGGCCATTATTTTTTGTCCCTTGGTTAACTTCCCCTTTTATACTAACTTAACTTGAATATTAACTAAGGTGGCTTCTTGATGTAATACTTTTATAAGGTGGTACAGCTCCAAATTGCCGCGGGTAGCCCGGTGATTAAGGCAACGATGCCAGGCTGGGAGAGGTATGCATATATATACATGCGTAGTCCTCCATATGGACTGACTAACTATTGTGATTGGCTAGCAGTTGCGATGAATACACCACAGATGGGTTTATAAAGCCTGAAAGCCTGAGTGTTAACTTTTCTTCCAAGAATGACGGCATTCAATGACACATGCCTATAAACGTTTGAAACCATAACCATTATGCGGTATTATATTTTAATGTGCCGAAATACTATTGTCCGACTTGACTTATATCTATGTCCGAGTTGACTAGCCCTGTGTTTGACTGGACTCGAATTATGTCCGACTTGGTTTGTGTCCGAGTTGGTTTGTGTCCGACTTGTGAAGCAGCCAAAATATTTTTTTATTTTCTGTATTTTCCGTGTACAAGCTGTGTTTGTTGTGTAACGGTAAGTTTTAGCATGATGTTTAATAGATCAACTATTTGCCTTTGTTTAATTTTGTTAATCCAGAAATATAGATTTTGAATAAATTATCAATGCCCCTTTGCCACAATTCATTCTTTATCATTGTTTACTAAATAAATACCCTATTATCGGTATCATTTTTATTCTTAATCAACAAAAAAAAATATTTTTCACACCTCTTCACGATGTATGCTGTTGCTGTCACTGTCACTTGTAATTTTTATCTGCTCTACTTACACTACAAAAATGATGCACACCCTATTGAGATAAATTTTATAAGTTTCTTAGTAACCAAGAGCACCAGAAGAGCATTCCTTAATGTAAATATTTATTGGGGTCCAATTATATTTATAAATGTATAACAAGAATGTCTTGTGATGTGTGGAAACTGTTCACCAAATATCAGGAATCGATCACTTAGAAGCATGGGCTTTGTCCATCCAAATTATTAATTTATCCAATATCAGTATGAAAATACAAAGGTAACACCTTGTTGACTAACTATATAAGGATTAGCACAATCTTTCCGGAAGGTTCTGAATTATATCAATTGTTGGCTCCAATATATATCGCGGGTAGGTGCTCGACTGGCGACCTTTTTAATCTCCCAAATTGGTATCATTTTAACACTTTTTGTACCATTTTTGATACCTTATTGTACTATTTTGAAACCATTTTTGATATAATTTTAAGACTTTTTTGGAGACATATACAATATATTATCATTTTACTATCTTTTTTATCATTAGAGTATCATTTTAATAATTTTTGATATCATTTTGGAGACAAAAATTAATAGAAAATTTTTTTTTGCCTCAATATTAGTGTCATTTAGTATTAATGTTTTTTAATCTTTTTGTAGACTCAAATTAAGATTATACAAAAATATAAAATTTCATAGCTATAGGCCTTAATTCTAAGTAAATTAATGGGAATGAAATTGAGTGATCTCTAAAAAAAACGTTTTCACTATACTTGATGAAAAAGTAACATTAGTGCCTAACGTAACAATTATGTATTGTACCCTGAAAATTATTTGAAAATGATCCTAAGATGAATAACACGTATAGTAGCTTACTTCCAAATGGAAGCTACTATTTATTTTAGGCAATAAGCAAGTCGTTTATGTGGCTTTTTGTATAGAATACTAAATATAGTGTGTAATAGGTTGTAATAAATAAAAAACATTAATTTCAGGATGTTTCAATGCATGCGTGTGCTGCACCAAACAAATATGTACTTGAAGTTTAATGTATTACAGACTCGGAGCACTAAACAATGGGTGTTGACCTGCGCACCGTGAAGAAGCAGTTCGCTGAACTGGTGGATCATATTCAGCCTGTGGCGGTGTCGCAGTTTGTTATTTGGTTGGACGAGAAAGTCTCTGAGTTCAAGGTCCACGGTCACATGAGGCTAGGTCTGCTCAGTTAGTATATAGTGAACTTGACGAATTTGTGTAAGTAGAACAATGTCAACGATCATGTTTTGAGACCTCAGTAACTGAATGTGGTAATTTTGCTCCGATTAAATTACATGAGTGGCTTTCCGATTTGATTTTTCAATGAGGTTAAATAAGTTACCTCCTGAATTGTATAATTGTATAGCTGTAGAATTCACTAACGCCACACCCCCAATGACATTGGGAATGACTGTAATTTAGGAGATAAAATAAAATTCAAATCATTTTTGCGTACGTATGTAACTAAAATTAGGATGTATGGGTCACTACTGGTTCCCAGCATCTACAGATGGGCTTCATATGTCGCACACTCCCGTCAAGTCCATTAGAGTTAATTGTTGTTTACTATGGGATGACATCATAGCAGGGAGGTAGCTACATAGAGGTCATCCATAGCGCATCTGAAGGACAGCCGCATCAAATGGAAAATGCCCTAACAGAATGACGGTACAAGGGCTAACCAGACACCGTAGAAACAGAAGTTTAACTTAAGGAAGTTCCTGCCTGAAAAACCAACGGTATACTGGCCACAGCAGGAATATAACGTGTGCTCAAGAACCGCTTTTTGCAGGAGTTTGTCATTTGGCAGATATTGTCCTTGGGTTAATATCTTTCAGATTTGTTCAGCATCTCACCATGGGGGTAAAGTTATTTCTATTGGGGGTAATTTCTATCCGGAGCAAATGGGGGGTTAATTTCTATCAACTTTTTTATTTGAAAATCTTTTATCTCCATGTCCGCTCAATGCAAAGGTCCGCCATTTTGTCTGTGTAGTCTCATTCAGATTTGGCATGAATTTTGTTAACTGTTTCTGTTGGCATGAATTCTGTTAACTGTTTTTGTTGATTTACACTTTGAATGGTGTTTCACGTAATGGGGCTGTTTTTGTATCCTTTCCTTAATGCAGGATATATGTATGTCCAGCTTAGTATGCCATTGATTTGTGTGCAGATGATGAACTTGATGCACCAACATGGATCAGGAAGTATGCCATGAACATGCTCACTTCTGGATTAATTCCCACTATTGACAAGTCAAATTCATGCGTTTCTCCAAGTCACCCAGCTTCTCAATCAATATCACCGGCCGCAGGAAAATCTGTGGTCAATTCACAGAGCACGAGTACAAACAGGCGTTTCAGTCGCCCATCCAAAAGCAGCCTCGCTCATCAGACTGACGTTTGTTATATAGATGACGACGCCAAAAAGCGAAAAGTTGATCCAAGTATTCCTCCTTCAACCGAAATGATTGCCAAGAGACCGGCTGTTAACTTATTAAACAGTGCACGTACACCCATCAGGCGCAAGGAAAATCATTCTATCCATTCTGTGAATACTAATTTAGAAGGAAAACTAAATGTCAGCATAGCCCCCGGATCGACATCGTTAGGGCCTGCTAAGTTAGAGAATACTGGAAATTTTGACCATGATCCTGATAATGAAGAGCCAGATATAGCTCATAATGCTCGTTCAGTCATTAAAAACGAACCGCTCGACGTCACTTCTGATGAGCACAATCTCACTTCTCATACCCTCGGTGCTTTTATCGCTGGCGATGCTCCGTATTTCGCCAAGAATAACGAGAATTTGGAAATGACAAATGTAGGAGCTATGTATGTTTATCCCACATCTGATCAAAACTTTGAGGATGGCAATTACTCAGGCAGCCAATCGGATTTTCCCCAAATGGAGACGAATGATTCTAGAATTTTTATGGAAAATTCCAATCAGTCATTCGACAATTCCAAAATTGATACGGAAATTTCCCTCAATTCAAGCCTGCCTAACTATGAAGATGGGTTTGATGCGAGTTACGATGACCCGGCTGAGTACATGGAGACTATTAACAAATCAGAAAGTAGTAAAAATTCAGATCCTCAGGTTGGACCGTCTACGGACTCAGGTTGGTTTCTACTCCAAACATAACTTATATATATCTGAAGGCATTAATCTTTTTAATTTTTTCTCATGAAATATTTTATCAATTACTAGGCTTCTTAGCAATGTAGTTCTAGTGTGAGTAGCATTTGCAGTTTGGTTATCTAGGCGCCCCCTTCTGCACCCTGATATCTCTGCTTCTGATGCTCTCAAATATGGTCTTTATGGCCTTTACCTCTCCGCTACCTTGTCATATTGTGAATAATCATCATCTGTTACCAACCTGGCGAAGTGTGCAACTTAAGTAGGCGTTCCGAATCAGTAGCATAAATGGACGAATGCCTATAGAGTGCTTTTCCCTCACCCCTATAACTGAGATCAATCCGTTCGTCATGGTAACCAGCTTTGTACAGGGGTAAAATTAGCCTTCAAAATGATTACCTTTTTAAGCAGCCTATTTCTTACAAACCAACTTTCGTTACTTAGTCGCGGATGCACAATCTGTTGTCGCAGTATTTATTGTACCTTGCCATTCAATGCTACCTTTCTACATGACACTACTTCGTTAGAAAGTGTCACGAGGTGTACATGTTAATCCATCACGAGTTTAGGCAATGATCAACATCGGGGACACAAATGTTCATGACATTGTGCTTGTTCTAACATAATATGTATACACTATAGATATTCATTATCACATTATCTCTGGCAGTTGTGCTGTTGATCAGTCTTGTTGAAAAATAATTCATCAGGTGCAATGGTATACTACATACATTAACTCATGGTAACCTCGATATGACTGAGTTAAAAATATGTTACCATTGTACTCGTCATATTTTACGATATGACAACGCAACTAACACCTCCATGTAACTATAGTATGAATAGCACGATTGTCCACTTGCCTTGGTTCTACACCCAGCCCCGGACACATGCAAGTCATTAAACTTTGTAGACTGACGAGGGAGATTTCCTTAATGCCACAATGATGGCACCGCTACATACAAATGTGACTTACATTAATATGCCGCGTTGTGTGATGTCCGAATTAAGATTCAAATATTGTTCAGAGTCGTCTTAAACCTATTTGCCCTCGGAATTTCCTGCAATGTACAGTGGAAAATTTTTTTAATACTTTTCATAATGCTGTCATTTTCAAATTTTTATCGAGCAGAATGAACTGTCTTTATAACGAGGCTCTACTGTACATTGTAGGGAGTGCCGTGAAACAAAGATGGCGTCGAGTGAATCGTCGCTTTCCCATGGTCGTACAAACTTCCGATGATCTGGGTGACTCGGTCGATTTTACCACGATCTCGTCTAGGTCACCGAAACTATCGACTCGCGGTTCAGTTCGCAAGAATCTTTTCAATAAAGTACGCTACGGCGAACTGTTAGACAATAAAATCGTCGATTGGATCAAGTCGAAACAATCGCAAAATGTCCACGTTAAGACGGCCGATATCAAGAAATACGCGTTGTTTGTCGCTCAGGATGTCGCTCCAGGATTTAAAGCATCCAATGGATGGCTGCATAAGTTTAAACGGCGACATAATCTGTATCGTGATTTCTCATTAGACAGTAGTTCCGATACATTCCTTGATCTAAGTTGTATCGTGACAGACGACGTGAGTGAGTCGCTAGCTAGACCATCTCAATCCATACCTGGACCCTCTCATGAATCTAAACTCGACCCATCGAACGAAGCATGCACCTCTAATATTCTTGAGCGCTTGCTGAATCAGCCTGTGGGAAACTGA
>WURV02205556.1:0-11369 GCA_011762755.2 Epimenia babai
AATTCAGTGAGAGTAGTGGCTGCTTTGATGTTATCGGGGAGTGCATTGAAAGTGAGCGGTGCCATATAGTACAGCGCGCGTTGACCCACACTTTTGTTCATACGTGGTATTGGCATATTTGAAGATGTTGTTGAACGTAATGAGTATGAGTTTAGGCGCGTGGGTTGAAAACAGTTATTAAACATTTGAGGCGTTAGATTATTCTTGATTTTGTAGATTTCTTTTAAGTAAAAATATTTACGGCGGTTTGCTAGGGTTGATATCTTAGTATTTTTCCGTAGGGGGTGTACGCTAGTTCTAGAGTTTGTCCGTGTTATAATACAGAGGGAGTGGTAATACGGAGGGAGTGGAGTTTTTTAGCATAAACACTTTGCTTCATCAAGTAATGAAGGTAGAATTACAAGGCAGATATATATTTCCAAATGAGTACAGAGCAACAGTGCAATACAAATAGAAGAAAGCTGACAAAGGGATATTATTGCAATGCAATAACGAACAATGCGACAATGTTTATATTACAAAACCACGTGTTGATAGAGACCGAGTAGATTAATAGTAATCAGTTGATAAAAAAGAAAAAGTTAATCGAAAGCGGATTAAATAATTGAGCGGACAATGACACAAAAGAGTCTCCATAATTTTGTTTTAATTCATCCCCAAGAAACATAAAACTTGGTCCGATGTCATTTTGAACTCTCTCGGGAAAATATCCATATCTCTGAGAAATGTTGATTGATTTTAATTTTTCATAGCTTTTTTAAGGAGAAATAGCAAGCCTTTCTAATGATACCCATATCATGTATATTCGTCACATTCTGAATTTGTAGTAGGCTGTCGAAAAAAAACAAGGGTAAATATGAGCGAATAGCGCAGCAACGGTACATGTATTGTTGGTTGTACGACCGATGCGAGTGCGAGATGATGTAACTGCGCTAGTCCCGATAGTGTGAAAGAAAGGATCCATATCGAAACAAGTTTCTAAAAACAAATGCCTAGACCGCCAAGTCTGGCTGAAATCGTGACTTCAGCGTTCGCTGATATATACACACTATGTACTATTATATATACACTTACTATAAATACTAAAGTCTTACACTGTTTCAAAGACTGTGCCGTTTGGTACATTTTCCATGATTCCATCATGTGTCATGTAATTGTATCTTGATCCGCTTTGTGATACGTTCACTTTGACCTCCTCTACTTCTACAGCACGTAGGTATGGTCTCTGTGTCCCAACCAAATCCATACAATAAAACGAACATTTAGTCAAATGAAGTCCTAAAATACGAGGAATAACAAGGGAACATATTAAGTCATGCTGCCATATCGATGAAAAGGTACGGTATATAAAATCACAAAATTTAAATAATAAACGGGTGGGGTTGAATTCAGGGGGTTGCACACTGTTCAACACTAATGATATAACGTTAGCACATCGAAGGAAATGACCAAATCATTAAAAGGCAAATAAATAAATACAAGAATAACAACATAACCGTGGTCTAGTTCAACACAAAGGAGACACAAAGTTAGTATCTCCCATAGGTCTGACAGGGCTTGGAGAGGCATATCTCAATATTAAAACAAAAACATTCATAAAATGACTGAAAGATTCTTGAGAGCAAATAAAAGTAAATCCCCATTTTCATTACATCTGATTGAGATTGACGATTATAATAGAGTTCTGAACTTCATATGCAAAAATCATATTTTAATGGGATATTTGAGCCTGATCTGAGGGAAGATTCTCGAAAATATTAAACGGGACAGAGACGGGGAAGACGATACTAGCGAGACAGCTCTACACCAGTTTATGAGAACTTTTTTCAAACCAAAAGTATAAAAAATGGCAGAAATTCACCCTTTAGCTATGTACGTTTACACCATGCAATATCACCTCGATAACAGTTGATCGCTTCAACTTTCAAATTAAACATCGTCAATGGTCATGGTGATCGCTTAAAGGGCATGCTGCGAGTTTCCTGAGGGAATTACTTCGTTTAAGCATCGTAAACATGATAGATAAGTTGCAGAACACTGGCCTTCGCTTCATGCTTGATGATTCAGATATTACAAACACTAATTGTTTTTTTGCGATGTATTATTTGTCAAGCAAGATAAATTGCAGTATCAACAATAAATATCGCTTATGCTTTATAAATTTCATAATGGTTAAAAAGAAATAGTGTCAACACGGCGTCTCCAGTCCGTCTTTAGTTATTTTCCAATCCACGCTATCGCTGTACACTATGTCTACCAGAATTAACTAATGATTCAAACTCACGACAGACTTGTCAATTCCAAATAGCGATCGATACGCTTTCATCATCTCCATGAAGTTGGCGCCAGTACACAAGACCAAGGTAGCTTTGCCAGTTTTCAATTGAGGCCGGATGTACGAGCTTGTGTAGAAAATTCGTTCACCAACGTCCCTGATGCCGCTCTTCATTATCCATATCTGGACACGCACAACTTATTTTCCTTATATATACTAAGTACCTAAATATTTAATATACCTTTAGTATTATATCTAAACCTTTCACCAATTGCTAAGAAACAAGATTTTACTATAATTACCAACCATCACTGGTTACTGTTAGATAGTGATACTTTTTCCCAAGTATGAATATTTGGTCTTCGCGGTTTTAAATATCTCTCATTGTTCTCAGTCTGCGGTCATCCCTCTTCCAACCAAGTTTAACGAATTCTCATTGTTTTTTCCTAGTCTGCGCCCGTTTTAACGTCTCTATAATCATCGACCCTTTTCTTGGCTTTTTCTTCATCTTTTCCTTTTCTTAGCCTGAACAAAATTAATGCTCCGATGAAATATTGTAATTAGACCTCGCTTGTCGCCTGTCCGTCAATATATACAACCATGAATCTCTCAGTGGGTCTGATGTTTAATGCTGATTTCAAAAAATAAAACGTTTCTGACAATGTTTGTATTTTCTAATTTGCCTCTCAAAAACCCTTTGACTTTGAAATTAGCCATTTGACAGATGCTTGGCTTGGTCGTAATTAAATTGTAACGGTAAAGTACATTTATAGACAGCAATTATCAGCCAATAAAGGCTCTTTAATGCGGTTTACAATAAAATGTATTAGGCAGCTATTCAATGCAGATACAATTTGCTAAATTTTTTGTGATATCGTCATCTAAGGAAATGCAGGTAATTCTTACGATTTAAAAATTTTTTACTTGAAAATCGTCTTCACGAAAACCGTTTATCACATCGCTTTGCTCTTTTGCAGCTTCTGCTTGAAAGGTTTTCCCATGCACCCTCTATCGCAGAGGTTTGCCTTTGGCAAAAGTGGGGTGGCCTTATGCGAGTAAAGAAGGGTAGCCTCTGTCATTTTTTGCACCTTTTGCATATGTATTCGAAACTTGTTATTATCGAGTCTGGCGATGTAGCAGAATTTGACTATAGTTTTTCATTCCGCTTTTTAAGGGGGGGGGGGGGAAAATTGTCATGGCTAAGGGAGGTAATCATATGCCGATGTCTACTTCTTTACATTTATCCGGTGTATGAAGACCTGATATGGATCTGCATAGAGCTGTAAAGTCCTTCAGAATGTCAGAAGAGGAAATGAAAAAAAGTCTCTTGGTCTTTCTTAATAAATATTGTGCATAACTTTCATTTCTGCATGTTCACGTTGCTTATTTTTCTACATTTCTACCCATTTCCATCTTACTCCAGTGAGTTTTATAGATGGTGACAGATGATTCTTGATAATTCTAAAAAAATTATCTCTTGAGTGTGCTAGCTGGGACCTTAATAATCGGTATAGTTACACACAGTAAATCTATAAGTAGTTACTAGTAGCTAGCAACATCTAGTGGATTACGTTTCATGTACTTCACTTTAGTGGCCACTCTCTGAAATAGCTGGCATCCGACTGACTTTCAATCTACACTTTCCGCTAAGTGATCTTCGTTGGAACCGGCTTCGTATACTGCTATTCTGTTCATCGCAGTAGTTTATTCTCGCAAAACATTCAGACAACTTTTTATCAGTTTTCTACTAACCGGTTGGGTATTTTAAAGCAAGCCTGCTTGTCTCTGGTCTTCTTTTAACTTCTATAAAACTAACTCTTATGTGCTGAGTATATTAGCACCTATTACGGTTTATGTTCCCTATTATCACGTCGCGTAACATAGCAATGCACTATATGCTGATTTCAAATGATCAATTCTAGGAATGGGCAATCAATATTTCTGGATTTCAACCATTCCTCAGGATTTTTTCAGTACTTCATAAAAACGTGCATTGAATTCTACAGAAAATTATATCGAGGCTATGCACTATTTCTAGTAATAAACGGAATTCATCTTATCAAAGAAGTTTACATCATTCACCAGTGATTGTGCAATAGTATTTCAATAGCTCATGAAGTGAATAGTCTGAGAGACATACTTACAACGTATTATCAAATTATACTCATATGTTAAGACGATCGAAACCCACATCGCTGACTTTACAGCGTAGAGTCTTCCACCCAGGGTACGGTCCTTCCGTAATGCAGTAATCAGTCTCGGCTATAGCGTTTGTCTCAACACCGTAAAACCTTAAGAGGAAAATGTGAGAGCAATAAAACTACTTTTTTTTTATTTAATTCATAGATCTATGTAATTATATTGTCTATCATTTATTTACGAGTTATTTCGTGAAAGTTACCTACGAAAGTGGTCCTAGGAGCGTATTGCTAATCAAAATGCAGGTAATGACATGACGAATTTCAAGTACTCAAAGAGGAAAATCAAAGAGCGTTACGGGAATAGTCGCTCGTACCCTGTGTTTCCTTCAGAATCACGAGCAGGAAGGTAATGTACGGTGACGTCGAATTTCATCCAGGTCCACCAACATCTTGGCAAAATGACTGAAATATTTTTTTTTAATACGAAAAGGAAAAGTAACACCCTATCAGTTAACTGAGATTAATGATTCAATCAAGCTCATATACAAACTGTATACAAGTATACTTCGTCAAGTGCATTGAGAAGGTAGGAATGCACACAGAATAAATACTGGAAAGTGACTGCAAACAGGTGGGTGGTACAGAAAACAACTGGACCCGAGGACAAATGGCTAGTATATTTTGGAATGTTAACTAATTTTTATCTTGGGTAAATAAGTCAGTTTTTCATTTTATTCATTCCACATTATTGAGGAGGGGGCTGTCACGCTCAATACACGTCAAATAATTGAAGAAATAAATAAATAAATACAAAAAATAAACAATGAAAAAAATAAATAGTAAAAAACGAGTAAATATGAGTAAAGAAATAAAGAAATGAATGAATAAATAAGTAAATAAATACATAAATAAAATAAACAAACAAAAATATTACATAGAATACACTCCATCGGCATTTCTTTGGCTTTTATTTATAGGGAAGCCTGAAAAGATTATAGGCTCACCAAGAGCAATTTATTGCAAGAGTTACTGAAATAACTTTACTTCGGAGATCCAGCAAACACCATACAATCTCAGATCTGGTCCAACGCCCACTATACCCCCTGTGGAAAAGACGGTTGGACAACGTTCGTTGTACTATTTAGGCCCCTACACATTTAATCAACTACCAGCCGACATTAAGTCATCACGCACACTAGGTGAATTCAAACTTAAACTTAAACGCCACCTCTTACTAACTTGAGCAGACCTACTAAATATGTAACTGCTGTGATGTAAATATGTTTGATTTATTTGAATTTAGTTATATTAGCTGTAGTTTCATTTTATTGTCGAGGGCTACGGGCTACGGTAAATATTAGTGGAACAGCCTTAATGACCACCCTCGTTAAATAATAATAATAAAATAATAATAAAGAACGACCGAAGCTAGTCACATGGGTCTTTTCATATAGCATTGCGATTGATTGTTGCGACTAAGTGTGCAATATTACCAGTATACTGGGCTTCAAGATATCGGCTATCCAAGCGCTGCTACGCTATCGGACTGAATGTGCAGTGCGTAATATGTTGAAAAATAACCACCATACAAAATGTTCTTCGAAAAAGTAATCATGGTCGCCCTATAAACCTTTCAGCCTACCCTCGTATTACGAATATACTCGTGCGTAGCATATTAATGAGTATCTCTTATAGTCCGGGCTTGTCTGTCATTGTAAACAGCATCACCGCTCGATGAAAACATGTACATAAAGTATTCAAGGTACTTACACCAGTAGCGACGCCTGCCCAGCATCCACTTGACGCATTCCAACCAGTCGAATACACTGATAATAATCCCACAACCGGACATCAAATTTGCGAACCCCGAGTACATTCCCTTGTGTCGTGTTCCTAAAACGTCAAAAGGTTCCGTCCAGCCTGGAAGATAAAGATTATCAGAAACGTATGGATATGTGAATGCTTGTTTATTTGCCGGTATTCATTGCGTAGAGAGCGTGCCCGGGTAGTCCATATATGGGTCACAATGATTGGACCGCCAGACATGAGGTGAACTTAGTCAATCTCCCTCCGTCGGTAGGGAAAATGGCTACAGCAGATGCAGTTTATTAGTTTCGGATTAAAAGATTTAAACTGTCTGGTTGAGAGCGACCAAACCGAGATAACAACTGCTTTGATCGTATTTTTGCAAACTGCATAGATCGGCTAGGTTTCTTCCTAAACAACTACTCGCCTCCTTTCGTTACCAAGCAACAGCTGATGAACTACCGGCACCGAATCAACAGACGTAAACTTCCTGACCGCGACATTTTTTTCCCTGCTGTGGCAAGGTAATGTGGGTGTGGCTTATGGAATACCACGTGACAACTAAATTAGGGCACGGACTGACTCGACAAACTGCCCGATGTGTAAAGTATACGTAACGTAAAAATAAACGTAACATGCTTTGATGAATTTCAAGCGTTTTATTAAATTTTATTCCACTACTAGTATTATCCATTACAGATTAAAACAAAACCATTTTGTGACAGTTATTGCGCTATATTACAACATAATTTGTTTATAACAATAACGAAGTTAACTTCTCTGAGTAAGTCGACCAATAATGCGAAATATTTACTGCTGTTTTACCTTTTTCTCCATAACCTCGAATAAATAAAAGTATAAGACACACTCGGTCACATTTGAATAAACGCAATTTATGACACAATCAAAAATTTAGATTTCATTTACAATTTTCACTGAATTACATATACTATAGATATACTATATAATATCTTGAAGGTAGTGTCTTCACCCGTTACTTTTACAGTGTTAGGCCTAACTAAGAGCCAATATGATTTACTATTTTTACAGAGGGCATGACAGATGAAACACTGTACTAATCATAAACGCGTTAAAAGTTATAAAACTATGATATATCACAAGCTAATAAAAAATCGGTAATCAATCATCTTTAACATATCAAAAGATCGTAAATATGAGAATTTTTGTAACCTTCAATTTGCGGTATTCCATGCTCACAAGATCTTCGATGCTTTAAACATATTACAGACATATTTACATTTAATTTTTCATAATGCAAAGTTATCGCCGTAAGTACGTATGTGTATATTGTACAAGTTTATACAAGTTAAGACCACCACTAGGCATTGCAGTACTCATCAAATTACGCCTAATTTCATTTGTTAATGTTGTTAGGGCGTGAAATTGTGGCGTTGTCGGTATCATCTTGTCATTATTGACCGAGGGATAATTCGGCACTTTAAATAAAGCTTTATTATAATAAACTATGGCGCGAATAGTAGATACATTTGCACTTCGCGCAATATAGTGCACTAAAACCATTGTTTAAAGTTCGCTGATTGCATTTTTCGTGATGAATTAGCAGACGAAATTTCCACGTGGTAGCCAATTTGTTAACAAACATGATGGGCGCGCATCCAATACCACGTGATATCTCTCGAGCAATAAAAATGCAGTTTTACCTTGCCACAGCATGGGAAAAATGACGTCCCCGGACCAGTGCTTAACTTTCGGCTTCCGAACTGGAATCTTGAACAAACGGTACGAAATTATACTTGAATTCTTCTATTTATACGAAAATAACTCATTTGATTACCAATTTGATTTATCCATCGTTCATACAAGCCCATCGCGTACACAAATCCACAGATAGTGTCAAATTTCACCTTAATGACCATTAAGTTATTTAATTTGAAATTCCACCAGTATCCACGACCACTTCGCAATCAAAAGTCTTTACTTCTACGAAGTACGTTTCCGTGCAATCCGCAGAAGCATTGATTCATCCTTCTATCACTCGTTGCCTTGACAACTGTGAGGCCGTTTTATTTAATGTCCCTAATTATGAAATTTTGTAATTCCAGAAACTCCAAAACTTTGCTGCCCGTTTAATTTCCCAAACTTCTTACAACCAAGACATCATGCCGGGTCTCTTAGAACTTCACTGGTTGCCAGTAAAATTCAGGATTATGTTTAAAATGTCTCTTGTTATTCACAAATGCATATATGGTTCGGTTCATCTCCTTTCTTGAACTTTCACAATTCATGAACGCCAGACAAACCATACAATTCTCATCCATAAGACTCCTTCCATCGATTTGGATGATTGATCCATCCTCCATGCCTGTCCCACACTCTTCTACTCCCTCCCGCCCCATATTCGCTTCCGCAGTAAACTCCCTTCCGCCCCATATCCCCCTACGTAGTAAGCAATAATTTAAGAAAAATTAAGACCGATTTATTTAATCTCTGGGAATTGGTAGACAAGTCATTTTGATAATTGTTGTATTGGCATCTGTAATTTTTCATTTTAGTAGTTATCGTGATATCATATTAGAATGTTCATGTTGTTACCCACCTTTAAGCGTCACTAGACCGTGTCATACTATTACTGGTCATTTGCAAATTGTCATCCTCATCATCGTGCCGTCGCTGCCGTCGTCATTTATTGGTTCAAAATAATACATACAGATTAAACAAGACTTGTTTCCATCCTTAACCAGCAAATTGGAGATTGGAGATGCATATTGAACAATTCTCAAAAGATAATTCGTACACGTCACAGGTAGGGTACACTGTCTTCATTTTTTTTGTTGATTGAGAATTTTAAATTTGATTTAGCAAATTATTGTAGAGGCAATTGTTCCTGTGACTATTTTTGCTATTTGTCGAAATGTACGTACCCAAAATTATGGCGATTACTGATGTCTCTATGTCCATTACCGTTCCAGTTGTCATTACAGACACAGCGCATCCAGAACCTGGCCATACACGTGGACAACGTTGGAATTACCAGAGAATAAAGATTTAAACAAGAAACGAAATGAAATTTTATTGATTTCTAGCGCCCTTTTAACACATGGCTATCAAAGACACTTCACAAATTTTTGGTTACTATGATTAACTAGAAACACAAGGAAGACGGTTCAAAATCGAACTTGGTATACCATAAATAAATCGAAAGTAAAATGGGTATATACATTAAGATCATATAATAAGGGAAAATATAACTAAAAGTATTACAGCACAAATCGCATACGTATTTGCACTGTCACACATATAAAAACGCCGTAAGGATATGTTAAATAACACACGAAAAACACAAAATATAAGAAAATCACATAGTACTGCACTATAAAATTACCCACTGTCAACTTAGCAAAAGGCAGTAGAAAAAAGTTATAAGTTTGCATTTGAAGGTATATAGCTCTGTACATTCTCTAATGTGTGACGGAAGAGAATTAAAGAGTATGAGTGAAGCGACTGCAAATTTTGTCACCAAAATTAACCCGTCGAGAATGAGGAGTGTTAAGAGTGACTGTTTGACTCTGTCATCTCCCGGTGTTTCGGACCGATATTAAGGACGTGAGATATGATGGGACAGTATCGTTCAGACATTTGAATGTCAAGAGCAGAACTTTAAAAACAATGCGCTGTTGCACAGGCAGCCTGTGTAGGGACCTTAAAATGGGTTTGATGTGTTCTCGCTGTGCTGATCGAGAAAGGAGACGAGAACAGCGGTTTGTAATTTTTTTTGTAATCTACTAATCTGAAATTTTGGCAGATTAATGTAAAGGGAATTACAATTGTCTAGTTTACGAGTGATAAAAGCGTGGATAAGGGTTTCACATAAAGCATATTCTCGATATTTAGAGATTGATCGAATATTTCAGAGTTGAATATAGGAGAGCTGGATCGTTATAGAAATTTGTTGTCGAAACCAAATTGGTTATCAAGAATGTAGTATTGTTATTTATTTTCCAAGATATTTCCATTATAATTATTTCCCATGATATTTCCATTATTATGTGCGTACCGCATGGTATTGGGCCGAACGGAAGTGAGGGCGCAACGACTTCCACATTAGGGTCATCGATATCGGCATGCGCGTCCTTCATTGCTCGCCGAATAAGGCCGTTGGTCACTTGGGCGAAAGAACCGTCACCACCCATTGATGCGACCCTGGTGTACGTTAGCTATTTGGATAATACCACGGAGTAATTTTTAAATATTACCATGTAAATTACACGCTGCAATTGTTAAAACGGGATTTGAATTAATGAAGCAGTGGCGATATTGTTTATATTGATGCTGGGTTTATTGAACGCACACGAGTAGTATCTGTGAACTGTATTTTTTCACAATCTAGTTTCTTCGCCCATCTCATTGACTTGAGCCCTTTTCATTTTGTCAACGATACTCACGCATCGATCGACGAGATGTCGTATTCGTCTAAAACCTCTATCGCGTGTGTCTCTGATTTCGTCACTGTAAAAATACAAATTAAACTTTCTATATAGTCTTATTACAAAATAAGATATTTGTAGCAGACTATTCTTACAGACAACTGTAAACTGAGGTAAACGTAACAAGGATACCAGAGAAAATTCAGAAAGAAATGGCGTGGTTTTAGTGCAACTTTGTAAATGGTAGTAAATGTCAGCCGCATTCTTCTCCTTATACCCTCAAGATATTTCATATTACTTTACGACGACCAATCTTTCTCAATATCCATGCTCCTTTTTATTACTTGCGCAGATTCGAACTTGCCTCTCGCATAGAAGTCTGCGCTTCCAACCACTGCTACTGCCGCCGATACGCATACCTGAACCGAACTCAGCTCCCTGGCATTGTTAAATATACCTTATTGATTGTAAATAAAGATTGGCATGAGTTTTTCCGTATTTAAGTTATATCTATTGTTTATTGTGGAAATTGGATCGCCGTCAAATTTATATTATTTGGTCATGGGTACAATTTAAGGATTATAGGGCGACTGGTCCGCACTCCAGTACGAACAATAGAGCTCGACATGTGCCGCAACTGGCCCGAAAAATTCACACCCACTACTCTGGGTGAAACTACTGGTCCGATATATGTCTGGGTGAAACTACTGGTCCGATATATGTCTGGGTGAAACTACTGGT
>WURV02205567.1:0-11369 GCA_011762755.2 Epimenia babai
TGGTTATTATCTTGTATAGAAGGTGGTTATTATCTTGTATAGAAGGTAGTTATTATCTTGTATAGAAGGTGGTTATTGCAAATTTCAACTGTGGACACTGAGGCAATGACGATTGTGAGTGTTACTGACTTTTACTACAATGATTTAACACTAAAAGCTTGCAGTATTAGTTCTCAAATGCAATGCTATATATATATATATATATGTGTGTGTGTGTGTGTGCGTGCGTGTGCCCTAGAACAAGGGAGCTTAATCGTTTTCATAGCACATCTCCCATACTTACAGAGTTGCTCAACCTAAAACTCAACTTTTACTCGAGTAAAATACATATGTTGCCAATTTCAGTTTTTATCTTGTTATCTTCTGTTATCCTTAGTGTTATCTTCTTGATACCTTGACATTTTCAGGACATTTATATTTATTAATGAATACGCCACTTTAATGCACATATGTTACATGACGGAAATAACAATTATCTACAAAACGTGTCTATATTATATTATATATACCTGATAATCACTGCACCAACTAAATTATCTGATGATCACTGTAACAATTTAATTTATACTTGATGATCACTGTAATAATTCAGTTTTGTTTGCTGATCACTGAACTAACTCGATATTGTCCGAGGACCACTGTACCAACTTGATGTTATCTGATGATCGTGGTACCAACTCAGTGTTATGTGACGATCTCATCAACTTCAAATCTAATTATCGCTATACTAACTCATTATTATCTGATGTTCACTGTACTAACTCAGTGTTATCTGATGATCAGTGTACTAATTCAGTGTTATCTGATGATCACTGTACTAATTCAGTGTTATCTGATGATTGCGTACTGATTCGAATTTTTCTGTTAATTTCATTGCTATTTTTGGATCACAAGTGTTTGAAAAATATTGTGATTGCTTATTCAAATTAGATTAATTTTTGTATGAATAATGCAGACTTCATGCTGCCATGCTACCTTATTATTGTCATTGATGGCAGTAGCATTTACAAGAATTTGTTTACTTATCATAGACTAATTCTACAAAATATTAAAGGGAACTTCAATCTCAACAGTTCCTAACAAAAATTCATGCATGGAAATAATGATCATTCCTACACGCGGGTATACGAGAGGAATTTCCTTCATCTCCTTGATTTGAATCGCAGACCTTTTGCAGGAAAGATCAAAGGTGTACCACCTTTGGGGAGCAGGTGGCAGGTGGTGGTCAGGTCAGGCTATTGGAATGAGAATTCAGAACATCGAGCTAATGTAAAAACTGTGGCATTTTTAAGGAAAAAAGTACCTTATTCTCATATGCCAGTAGGGGAGGGGGGGCTGTGGTAGGTAGCCCTTGCAATGTGGTTATATAAGGGTTTCTTCCCTCTAACTTGGCTGTGCTTCAGATGCTCCTTGAATGGTCTCCATGGAGCGTACTTCTCCGCTGTCTCTCGTTATCTTATTGTGAATAATCATCTACTATCAGAGACTTAGCGGAGTGTGCGACATATGTAGGCTGCCTGTCGGCGTTTGTAACCAGTGGCATGAATGGAAGAAGGTCAACTCTCTGCCCGGACTCGGTGGTTTACGGTCTGGTTTCCTCATCATAGTAAATGAGGCTAATTCGTTTACATTGTAAGCCGCATAGGCTCGTCTTGTCAAGGTCAAAATATAGCCTTATTTTATTAGTCTTTATGACAATTACCATGGTCATTATTTCTGCGCTATCTTTATTACTGTATCACATGAAATAGCTTAAAATAATATTTCTACCTTATGTATTGTACAAAACTGATTTGTATTTTATATATTGTATATGGTCGTAGATAATGTAAGCAGATAAGTTTACTAATAATTATAACATTACAGGCCTGGGCTATTCGTAGCATTTACTAATGTAAATTGTGTTTGACAACTAGACTGATGAGTACACTTTAATACGTTTCATCTTAATTAATGGCAATCTGTCAAACCGACTCAAACGCTACTGAACTACTCCGCCCACCACTAGCTAGCGGTATTTCACGTGTCGCAGATTGAAGGACCTGTCTCTGACGGAAAACACTACAGATTATAGTGATAACCTTGTCTTGCAGGGATTTTGCTGAACATGGACAATGACCTTGACAAAGTTCTCACTGATCTGCGGACAGCATTGTCCATGCCGGTGTAGGACTCTTTGCAGTTCACTAACTTGTACAGCATGATGCAATAATGTAAATATCATCCCTTATTTCTTATTGCCTTATTTCTGGGGATATAATCCTATTATTAAAATATCCCTGCTAAAACCGTACCCTCTTAAAAGATATTCATTCCACCTCATATGATGATTAATACTATTCCTTATTCATGACTCAAGGTAGACTACTCCAATATCATCTCTAGAGTAGTACTTTTGATGTCAGCATTGATCCTTGAGGCACGCCTATTATTTAACGTACGCACGTATTGTTTTCGCATGGCATCTCATGTCAACGTGCAATCCTGTTAATTTGCTGTAACTACACTTAAGCCAATTTCACGTACAATCGTTGCTTCAACAGGATTTGTCTCTCATAGTTACATATCGTGCAGATCCGTTACTGTTTAACTACATTAGATGCATGTTTACTCCACTAGAATTTCACCATTATTCTCATTTATCGCAATCGTAGCTTTCAATTAAGACCGGTCTGTAATGCTACTTGTAGATCATTCTTATATTTATTGTATCATTCGATGAATTTAATTGTAACTTTATTACGTTGCAATGTATTATTTTTTGTAAAAGTCAAAAATAAAAAGACACAATAAAAATCACGTGTTTCTCATCTATTTTTTATTTATTTGTTTTTTTTTTGTATTTTAACCTGCTTGACGTCTTATTATAGATGGCTATAATTTAGTTATTAGTATTGTAACGCGTTTTTGTTATTTATTACTGTGGTCGCTGTTGCGTCGATGGGGTGTAACCGTTTACTGTAATGTATTGAGGTGTAGAATTGGGTTATATAACGGTTATAATTAGCACTGGTTTCTGCTGAAAATATGTATCGTCGACCACACAAATAGTATATGGTAACTTACGAAAATAGGGTAATAGAGTTGGTGGAACAGTGAGTTGCGAACGAAGAGTTGGAGAGTTGGAATAGCGGACAATAACAATTGTTTTTCAAGTTCGTCAATGAGTAACGTGTATGCCGATTATTCTAATTGACTTACCTATAAGTATAATGGGATTTGTTGGCCTCAACACTGATGCATATGCCCCGTATAGTAAAAATTAATGTAAAACGCGCGTTGCGCCTGGTACAGAACTGCCTTTTCAACGATGCACGACTTATACATGTTCTACAATCAACTACGTAATCGACTGGTATACGTCGATATAAAACGTAATGTGTGACTTTTATATACAGCAGTGTATAATTATCTGCTTGCCAAATGTCGTCTTCCAAGCAGAGGGTTATGCTTTGATATTGTTAACGTGGTTCTGGAATAGGGGAACTTTGAAATTATGTCTTGATAAATAACCAAACGTTGCGGGCAACATTAACATGTGTGTGAGTGTTTTTCCACGATAAGCGTTATAACAAAAATGGCTTTATATGTGTAAAATTCACTTCTAATTCGCTAGAAACCGATTTGTCGTGAGATTAGAGGTAATTATTGGACAATAATCATAAGGACGACAGGCCACACCTGTTAAAGAAATTGTGCCATTTTGCACGCGATCTGTATTTTCCACATTAACGCACGTTATAAGAGAACGGAGAAGCGAATAGTACATCTAAGCAGCTCTCCAAATCTCATCTATTCAAGTCATATTAGCACATGACCCCCCTACCCAAACGTGAGATTGTGGGTGGTATTGGCAAATGACTCCCTACACCTAGCAAATGTTTGTGGGTCGCATTAGCACACCAGTAGCCAATCCTTTCTACACCGAACCACCGCTGGTACGTTTTGTTACTGGTCGACTCTTTATAAACACCTTCATAGTGTTTTAATACCACCTAGGTAGTGTCTACCCAATGGAGAAACGTTTGTATACAACATACATGCGTTAGTGAGCTAAGAGTCGTATAATATTCCTCTTTACGTAAAATGAACGTCTGTGGTATTAAGTCGGGGTGTCTCTTCCTTAGAACAACAAACCAAGGTCCGTGGGGGGTATGTTTATAGAGGCACTAATGAACCAGAGGTTATAATAAATTCACCGCTTACCTACTCAATCACGCACGTGGTCGACCGTCAACTCGCCGTCTGCCAGTCTAGACGGTGAGGGGCAACACTGCCGAGAGGTGTTTGTTTTGTATGGTTTACCTCCCATCACACAATGGTTATCTTCATTAGATGTTATCCGAAGCAGGTGAGCAGTTTCCGGACGTTAACTACCTGTTTCTTGCCCCCATCAAACCCGCACGCCGAGTTCTCAGCGGCAAATCATCACAAATCGTCTACAGCCCGAGAATAACCGCATAGACCACAAAACTCGCGTGCATTTATTACTGGCATATTACATCCACGCGATACCCAGTGGCAGTGGAGATTGTCTGCATCATAATAATATGCTAATACGCAAGGCACGTTGATTTTAAAGTGATGCAAGGAATCGAGATTTTTTACAGTAATTCCTAGGGTTTTATGTGTAAAATTTCCTCCGTTGACTGAAGTATAATCTTGAACGACTCAGGTTAGAACTAGACTGCTCAATGCCCTTAGATCAAAATTTTGTTACATATGCCTACCAGAATAGATCAGAATCGAAAAAAATCTCACTAAAAGATCTGCACATTTGCAGAAAGGTGTGTCAATGTGCTGGATTTCAGCAAATATCACGGTAACATCGTTTACTCTCTTGTCTATAATGATTTGTTAAAGATTGAATGAGGTATTGATTTTTTGGCGAAAACAAGATTTCCAAGCCATTTCGTCCGACGAATACGAATTCATCGTGCGGAATCCAGCCAAATCGAATCAACACCAACCCGAACACAAGTAAAGCGAAGTTTTAAACATAACGCGGCCAAGTCATCTCGGACATAGACATCAGGCAATGAGTGAAATAATGATATATGAATAATAATCATATCCATGATCAAGTTGACGGAACTTAGGTACAACAAGACAACTTTTGTGCCGAGAAGGTTTGGATTCGACTTGACTGATAACCCGAAGTAAGACACCGATACGGTCACCATGACAATTACCGACAGTTTTCACCGACCAATCTGCACCTTACCACTAAGTAGATATATAACGCAAGAGAGGTTTGATTATGCTTATAGCGTGTGGGACAGCCTAGCTTATCTGGTTGCTAGATCGTTGGACTCTCAGAAAACCCTGGTAGATAGATAGACTAGCCGGTATATCTAGCGTTCCCGAGACCTTGTAATTGTGTAAAGGTTACTTGCCTCTGACATGGTTATGTTTATGGTGCTCTCTGGATGCTCTTACCTTTGAAAAAAAAACAGTTTTCTATTACATTGTACTTAGTAGTACTCAGTATTACCTCATTATTAGTGAACAATGCCAGTTGCACCTGCAATATTAATGGCCTCATCTAAGAAATACACAACAGCTCACTTAAATACAAAACTTTCCCAATGTACTCTACGTTGTATGTCAGAAGTAAAAAAGCAGTGGAAAATCGGGTAGCATGTGCGGATTCGCAACTTGGAACCTCTGGCCGCTCTCGAAGGCACGGTACTACTGGCACTTCCATCCCACTGTACATTACCTTTTACAACATTTGGCGGAGTGTGCCACGTTTGGCGGTAGGCTGAATAGTTCATAGGCTGACTAAGAAGGTCTTAAACTTGGCATGCATTAACTTCAACCTTTACTGATGCTAAAAGCATGCAGACTCAGATTAACTCGCATTGGATACAGAAATGACGACATGAAAAACGTGGCATAAAAAATATTGTGTGAATATGGTGTGGAATTTGGCACCATGGGGTTATTAAATATCTGCAGAAAAAGGGTTAGCCCTAAGAACATTTATGCTGACATGGTTGTTACTTTTGGGGCTGACGATCTAGCTTTATCAACTGTGCAAAGCTGAATTCAAGAGGGCTACGGAGAGCTTTGAAGGCGATTCAAGGTTCGGACGTCCCGTCAAAAAAATCAAACCGATTTGTCCAAATTCGACCCTTGCATCATGCTCAGCCTATGGACTTTTCGGCGGACCGTTGTATGTGGTCTGTGTATGATAACTGAGGAATAGTGACGTGAATATACGAAAGTCAACAAACTCTATGGAATCTCAACTGTTTGCAGTATGATAAACCCGTTTTATCGTGTAAGCTTATAAGTTCCTTGGTAACTGTAAATTTCTGTTTGGGTTTCGTAAATAGTCATTGAAGGCCTCGACAACGGCTGAGTACCAACCTCTTGCAACAAACTTCCCATTTTATTGTTGCTTAGCGTTTTATAATACTTAATTACCTAAAAGCGTTTATACCTAGTTCAAATTATATGTTTTGCCCTGTATAGCAAAATGGCGGACTCATCATGTAATAACAGTGATAACTATAACGTCCATCTCTGATATGTGTCGGGCTACATAAAAGTGGTTCTACAAAATTTTTATATTTATACAAGCTTTCCTGTCGAGAAAGGTTAGTTAGCCACATATAATGAACCATCACGAACCAAAACAGGTATTTGTAACTAATTTGTTGGGCTAGTTTTATGATTTCTGTAATAGCGGATGAGGTATTTGTGAAACACTAATTGGACCGACTGCGTTTGAGTAGATGCGATGCTGGCGTGAAGCCGAGTAGTAGGCCGACACGTGGGTGGAGAGTTGGTAGCATTTTATATAGAGCTTCCACAATGGCGGTTTCGGCCATCTGGAATTATCATTTATGCCACTCTAGCATATTAGTGAAGTGTTATTCTCACCATAACATTCTTATAACATAAGCATTGTGGAAACTCGTCCATGTGTTTATGTTAGAATTTGTCATGCGGCGCACTTGTGTTTCTACGTTATAAATAGACGACACTTTTTCAATAACTGAAAATTAGCCTTGTCTATATCTTGGTCTATAACTTATTCTAGAGCAAATTAGAGCATAAGTTAAATCTTACACCTGCATAGCACACTTAGATCAAAATAATTTATTGAAGAATTATACTTTCATCGACTATACAACAATGATCTATCGATATCCTTCACACTATATAGGTATGAGCATAAATACACATACAACGAAAGGAAATATTTTTTGCTAAATTAGATTAGATGCAATATCAGCAAACCGCCTTGGTCCGTATAGTGACCGACCCTAGCTGAACTGTTACTTTACTACGGGTTACAAAAACTCTGAAACTATATGTCGTCGAGCTATGTAATCCTTTTATTCTCCGAGTCATCATTGTTCTTGGGCGGAGTTTATGCCTGGATCGCTTACAAGATATTTTTCGATTGTTTTTCAGCATACGTTTGTCCACACAGTGGAAGCCTGAGGAACTGTACTGAGTCATGTTCGACGTTTGTTGTTCTTGGTAGAGACAATATCTTTGTGTAACATCCCCTGTCGCCAACCACGATATCGTAACAGAATCACACGATGTTTTTCGAGCGAATACGCGCTTGGAGCGTGGAATTACGGGTAGCCCGAACCCATACGGGTTGGTCGATGTCATGACGAAAAAATGTCGTTTTGATGTGTTTACCGGAAATGACATTTTCAAGATATAACGGCCAATTTGCGGCAGTCTGAGCGTCAGGTGATTGGGCAATCTAGTCCGGAGAGTTGCGAGCAAACGATTATTTTTGAATATATTCATACGTAACGTAAAATTACACGGAACAACAGAAAAATCTAGAATGTTTGTTTGGTTTTTAAGATCGAAGCGCAAACGTATAGCGCGTCTCCGATTGCTCGATAATGAGTATTTACGTACTTGTTTATCACGCAGAGTACGGGTACGATGTCGGCGTCCTCGATACACCACCTTCGTGCCTCTGTACGCAGCCGACGCCGGCCGTGTCACGTGAACGACGTAAACATTGAGGTAGTAAGTATCCCCGCTTCGATCCAAGCGAAGAGAATACGACGTTTTATTTCCTATACATTTATACTTATACGTGTTATCCATAGCTGCTTTAACTGGCGCCGCATTTTTTAAGAATTCGCTGTAACGCTTGCCTTCCCAATCAAAACCAAATCCTGCATTACGCCGACGGGCAGGGACTTTATCACCTTTAATATATGACTGGAACCCACACAGCGTACTGAAATTCCTTTTTTTGTTCGCGGCTACGCAATATTTCACCATCTTCGCTTTCCTCCTCACTGGTTTCCACTCAATCGTTACTTTTCTGCGATTACGTTTTGTATATATATGATTATCACGTGGCAAAATCCGATCTAGCGACATTTTGTTTCGGCGACGAGACGACGCGAACAGTCTGATATATGAATCCGAGGAGAGTGAAGTAATATCTAACATATACATCCCGGCTTGTCCGCTCGGTGTGGAGTACGTAATGGGATCGTAACTGCTTTTATTTAGAAGCATCGTATCATGAGGAACTGTGAGCGATCCAAATTTGCCTACGTTTGAGAAGTCGCGGTCTGCAAAACAATATATATAAATTAATAAACATGTTTCTACAGACATGTCATCGAGATTCTTGCAGTTTAGATAAGTAAAGATAAGTATAACACTTATAAACCGCAAGGATCAGCTAATAAAAGTTCTGAGATGCCATTTACAAAGGATGCACAGATACATTACCTTTAACACTCGCACACCACCCGTGAAAGATGATATCAATTGAGGATATATGACTTGCTCAGTATCAACACTCAGAAACGCCGACCGACTGGCGGTTTCGAACCCGCTGCCTTTCGGTTACGAGTCTAACGCACTTACGACTCGCCTGTCTGTTTCTTCCCCATGCGCTAATCGGTGTTTTTCACTATTTCCGTGGCCTCAGAAAATGCGACCGACATATATACTGTAAATATAAAAATCTCAATTATCGTGGCGAAAAGTTATGCATCGTAAAATACGGCTACTTGAGAGTAGTAGCGTTAGTTGTTGTTTAGCGATTACTTGTAATAAAATTTTGCTAGTCGTTGTAATTTGTGGAATAATGCTAGTTACTGTCTAGGGTAGAACCGGTAGTTTAAGTTGTAGGTAGTACTCGTAGTTAAATTTCAAAGTAGTACTGGTATTTTATCTAAGATTAGCTATAGTTCAGAGTATAGTACCGGTAGTTATTTCGAGTAGAACCGATAATATTTAGAGCAGTACCCGTATTATATCTTTGAGTGGTAACGGTAGCTATGGTTCAGATTATTCAACCGGTAATTACGGCTTCTAGTACTGGTGATTATGGCAGAAAGAAGTACCGGTAGTTATAGCTCTGAATATAGTCAGGTAGTTATTGCTTGGAGTGGTACCGGCAGTGATATGTCTGAATATAGTAACATTACTCTCAGTAGCTATTGCTTAGATAGGTACCGGTAGTTGAAATACCCGATTTCGGAGTTCGAAAGCGTATGAGGACGCGAAGGTCGGAGACACATGGGAGAATCGTCATGATGAGCGGGGATCCACCTTTTCGTATAATGTGGAAGAATCTGAGAATGTAGCCGGCGAATATGTAAAACAATTATACCCTTCGGTTTTACGCGAGTATAAGATGGTGAATTATGAATGTAGCAATTAAGAAGTGTTTCCCCAACCGATTATTAAACGAATGTGATTGATGATGAATAATGAAACGTGTTTACTGTATGCTGTCTGTATTAAAATACATCCGAATTCGTCTTACCCTTGGTATGCATGTAGTTCACTCCAGAATTAGACAATGATACTGTAAAAATGAATCAAACTATCATGGATTCCTAGACCGAGGCATTTGACAGTTGGGACCATTCACGTATTATCCACCAAAAAGGACGACCACATGAGACAACTTCTTTCAAATAACAGAGCATCGGGAAGGGCTTTGTAATGCCTATCTTAATGCGGTTGTTTGGAGAATCTAATCATGATTATTGAGTAGTTTTAACCTCAGTTATTTCAGAAAGCTGTTTGCGTTTTTCTCGTGTATCTATCACTCATTCTATCTCGATTACGTCTTATGTGGGACCGGTTCATTCGCTATCGCCTACGTCTAATATGGGGCCAGGTCATTCGCTATCGCTTACGTCTGAACCAATGCGTCCAACAATTACTGCGTTATTTCTACACATCTAAATCTATTTACAAACCTTTTTTCTTTACCTTTATGCAGATACGTTTTCATTTCTTTCCCTCGTGGAATAACCTTGTTGTCGTGGAATATATCTCGTGGGTCAATATTGAATTTGAATCGCGTTTGTTCCTTTATGTCTAGTCGTTCACAATAAACGAAAACCACAAGCGTAGAGAAAAAACAGCCAAATAGAGCAGCGGTTGTTGAAATATCCATTGAGAAACATGTTGAGCTTTTGGCACGCATATCTGAAATAATTTACGAGAGTTAACGGAGCAGATTATATGCAAATCAAGATGTATCTACAACATTTTGACGGCATTGAGCTCGATCTTGAAATCGTTTTCGATATACATTATGTCATAATAATGTGGTTAGTCATCCGGAACAGTCAAAGAATGTGGCTCAAATTAAATTCTAGTCAATACACGGTGAGTATAATACCGCAAGATACACAATCCTAAAGTACAGCCATACATCAACCAATGTCATCAACACAAAAAATTGTGTATCTACTTATGTTATTTTTATATTTCATTCATATATACATTCATCTTCAATACGTCATTCATTGATTCATTATTTTCCTATACTACATTCATTGAATTCTTCTTATCTCCCGTTTCCTTCAATGATTCATTCTTCTTTCATACCTTACTCATCCATTCTTCTCCGTTTATAAAGTTTTCACTTTATTTGTCGATTCATCGATGAATTTTTCATTCATATACATAATTCTTCGATTGATTTTTCTCTCATTACTTAGATTTCTCCGATACCTCTTTTATTCATTCACACTTCATACTCAATTTATAGAATCTCATCTCTTGCTGAACGTATATGTTTAATCAAATTCAGATTCCTCCACAATTCATCAAACACCACCTCAGACTTATATGACTTCTCGATGTTTTGAAGCACTTACTCGTTACCCTACTCACGCGTGATGGGTTAATGGGGATCCGGCTAAGCGTGTAATGGCCTTTTGCCAGATGGTTTCTCACCAGTTTCTACCATGAACGTCTATCTCGGATAGAACGATAGTTCTTGTCAGCATTAGCTATTTAAATATCTAATAGAATTTGAAAGGGGCGTGAGACAGGGATGTGTGCTTTCTCCAAATCTTTTCAATTTGTACACAGAACAAATTTTCAGGGAGATT
>WURV02205578.1:0-11368 GCA_011762755.2 Epimenia babai
CCAGCGTCAGCAGTCCGACGCTCCAGATGCCCTGTCGGAAGCCATCGAGCGGAGCGAGTCGATCCCGGGTCTCGATGCTCTCGATGACACGCCATGCCGGCGTACCGAATCGTCCCAGGAACAGGTCCCGGAACATGCTCGAGTAGGAAACGCCCCCATCCACCCAGGAGAGCATCTCCTGGTCCGGACCACTGATGACCAGTCCCTGCCTGGCGATCTCCGGGGGCAGGAAGGTGCCGGGCATCGTCGTGAACAGGACCTTGTCCCCGACACGGATCTCGAGCTCGGTGCCGGCCGGCAGGTGTTCCTCGAGATCCCAGAACCAGGCCTTGTCGATCTGTCCGACGCGGATCCGATCCTCCCCCGAGGCCACGATCAGGTAGATGTCGGGCAGCTCCGCGATGCGGGTCTCGACGTGCAGGTAGGGCTTCTCCAGTTCGAGATGCCGCTGCAGCGACTTGTCCTGGGCCGAGGTACCGAGGATCCCGGGCAGGAGGATCCCGGTGGATCCCTCCTCGAGCACCTCGAAGCGACTCTCGGCATCGACCAGTTCCTCCTTGTCCATGCCGAGGCGCAGCTCGCGTTCGAGGAACAGGAGCCGCTCGTAGAGCGAGAGGGACAGGGACCGGCACTCGCGGGAGAGTTCCTGTTGCAGGCGCAACCGGATCTCTGCGCGCCCCTCGATGTAGGCAATGCCGGCGAAGAGCAGCAGGGGAACACCCGAGCAGATCAGGAGGGTCAGGAGGACCTTGCGCGAGAGACGCATCGACTGGACCTTCCCGGTCCCTGCACCGTGCTTCCTGGCCTTTTTGTGGGAACCGGGCATCTCAGTACTCCGAGGCCAGTCCGAAGTACTGGCTGTTGTTGGCCCGGATGATGTCGTCCCGACTGACCTTGGCGGTCAGGCCCGCCTTGGTCTGGCCATCGGGCCCCATGGAGTAGAGGTCGTAGTCGGTGTTGATCGGCTTGAGGATGCGGTTGCGCCGCATCTTGATCTTGACCCCGTCCTGCTTGAACTTGCCGTTGACCTTGCCGGTCTTCTTGTTGACGCCCTTGCCGGCGGCGAGCACGGCCTCGAAGTTGACGTACTGGTACGGATTGCCCCAGGGATCCCGTCGGCGATCGGGGATCTCGGAGGGCAGCTCGCCGTGCATGGTCTTGTAGAGATCGATCTCGTAGGCGATCTGCTTCAGGTCCTCGATGACCTTGAGGTTGCGGACCGTCTGGAAGGCCGAGAGCATCCTCGGCACGCCGATCGAAGCCAGAATCGCGAGGACCGAGACGACGATCATCAGCTCCACGAGGGTGAATCCCTGCTGCTGGAGCAGCGGCTTGCGAGGAGGGCGAAGGTTCACGGGGCGAGGAGCTGGGTTCCTGCGATCCTTCAGTGCCCGAACTGCAGCACCGAGGCCGCACCGAGTTGGACGAAGCCCTGGGTCGCCGTGGTGCTCCCGACGGCGACGATTCGTGCCTGCGCGTCCCAGCCTCCGATGCGGAAGCGACGCGCCTCGCTGCTCCGCACCGTGCTGGCCGAGAGGTCGATCGAGACCCACTGGGTCCAGAACTCCTGGAGACCATGGTCCAGGCCCAAGGGGACGATCCAGGTCGCGGCCCCCTGGGCATCCAGGGTCGTGGTCAACAGGACCTCCGGCGAGACGTGGAGCAGGCAGCCGCCGAGGGGCAGCGTGAGCGGATTCGCCAGCGCGCTGTCCGAGAGGACGTGGAAGCCGATGCCGCTCTTGGGACCTCCCGAGACGGCGAAGCGCAGGAAGGGGTCCCCGGTGACCGCCCCGCAGTGGCTCGTCGTGCCCTTGGGCAGGGCGAGACCTCCGCTCAGGGTCTGCGCGAGGCCGCAGGTCTTGCCCTGGACCTGATTGCGGGCGCAGACCGTATGGCCGAGGTCCACCGACCAACTCCCCTTGGGGATGGCGTGCACGGCGAGCTCGACCAGGAGGTCGGCCTTGCGCGGATCGAAGCCGAAGCTGCGGTCGAAGGGAAAGCCCAGCAGGAAGGGCTGCGGCGACAGCACCGTGCTAACGGCCGGCAGGTCGACCTTCTTCTTGCGGAAGACCTCGGTCAGGTCCTTGCCGCGGTTGTCGGCGAAGACGGCCGAGGGGGACCAGGGACCGTGGGCCGCGCTGGCGAGATGGATCGAGAGCTCGACCCCCTTCTTGGCAGCCGGCTTGGTACCGCCTTCGGGACGGAAGGCCAGCGATTGGATCGAGAGGCTCTTCTGCGGAAGCAGGCGGCCTGCGTGGACGGACTGGATGCGCGAGGCCGTGGAGAGGCCGAAGGGCCAGGCCGTGGAGTTGTTGGCCTCGGTCGTGGCGAGGCGGGGTGGGACCACCGAGCTGGACTGGGCGGACAGGCTCCCGCAGAGGCTCAGGACCAGCAGCGCCAGGATCGGGGCCTGGGATCGCAGCGACATCATGCTTCCTCTCCCCGTGCGCGAACGACCCAGATCTGCTCCGAGCCATAGCTCGGCTCGTCGCCCTCGAAGTCTCCGTACTCGGCCATGACCTCGAGGTCTTCGAGCTCGAGCAACCAGCGAAGCTCCTGCCGACCGGTCCAGCGCAGCTGGAGGGTCTCGTGCTCCTGCCGGATCGGGACATGGGAGCCGTCGACCTCGGTGAACTTCCAGACCTCGGTCAGGACCTGACGCTGGCGATCGATGCTCCGCTCGACGATCGAGGCCTCGGTGATGTTGCCGCTGATCGGATCGCGGAGGATCGGCAGCTCCTCCTCACGCTCGGAGCCCTCGACCAGGAGCTCGAGGCGAGGATCGAAGAGATGGAGCACCAGGAGACCGCCCGGCTCCAGGTGCTCGCGACAGGAACGCAGACAGCGACGCTGCTCCTCGGGTTCGAGGAGGGCCTGGAAGCCACGGTACGGGATCAGGATCAGCGGGAAGCGGCGGCCCAGCGAGAAGCCGGCCATGTCCCCCTCCTCGAACCGGGCGAGGGCTTCGGCGTCCTGCTCCTCCTTCCAACGCTTGGCCTCGGCCGCCATCAACATGGCGTCGCTCTTCTCGAGACCAAGGACCTCGAAGCCATGCTCGGCAAGATGCCAGGCCACGCGACCCGTGCCGCTGCCGAGCTCGAGGATGGGCCCGCCGGTCTCGACGGCGAGTGCTGCGTAGAAGTCCAGGTCCCCCTCGGCCGTCGAGCCCTCGACCGTCTGCTGCGTGCGGACGTCGTAGGTCTCGACGTTGATGCCGACCTGGCAGTAGAAGGCAGGAGCTTCGCTGAGTTGCGGCATGACGACTTCCGTTCGCCTGCCGCAGGTCCCGCTGCCGCGGGCTGATCGGCTAGAAGCCGTCGGGCAGGCGCATTCCGAGGTTCTCCACGAGGAATGCCCACTTATCGGCAATCTCGGCGATGCGCTTGCTGGTCGGCGTCCCGGCCCCGTGGCCGGCCTTGGTGTCGATCCGGATCAGGACCGGGGCCGAGCCCTCCTGGGCATGCTGCAGGGCTGCCGTGAATTTGTACGAATGGCAGGGGACGACCCGGTCGTCGTGGTCGGCCGTCGTCACGAGTGTTGCCGGATAGACGCGGCCCTTGCGCAGGTTGTGGTACGGGCTGTAGGCATGCAGGGCCTCGAACTCGTCGGCGTCATCGGGACTTCCGTAGTCGCCGATCCAGGCATGCCCGATCGTGAACTTGTGGAATCGGAGCATGTCCATGACGCCGACAGCCGGGAGGCAGGCGCCGAACATCTCGGGCCGCTGGGTCATGCAGGCGCCGACCAGGAGGCCTCCGTTGCTGCCGCCGGAGATGGCCAGTTTTTCGGTCCAGGTGTAGCCCTGGCGGATCAGGTACTCGCCGGCCGCCAGGAAGTCGTCGAAGACGTTCTGCTTGTCGAGCTTGGTCCCTGCCTTGTGCCACTCCTCGCCGAACTCGCCTCCCCCGCGCAGGTTGGGCATGGCGTAGACCCCGCCCATCTCCATCCAGACCAGGTTGGACATCGAGAAGAAGGGGGTCATCGAGGCGTTGAAGCCCCCATAGCCGTAGAGCAGTACCGGGTTGCGGCCGTCGCGCACGAGGCCCTTCCGATGCACGAGGAACATCGGGATGCGGGTGCCGTCGCGGCTGCCGTACCAGACCTGCCGGACGACGTAGTCCTCGGGGTCGATGTCGAGCGAGGGCTTGCGGAAGGGCTCGACCTGGTTCCGGTCGAAGTCGTAGCGGTAGATCGTCGTCGGCTGCGCGAAGCTGCGGAAGGAGAAGAAGGTCTCACGGTGATCGGGACGGCCGGTGAAGCCACCGACCGAGCCCAGGGTCGGCAGGGGCAGGTTTCCGGCAGGACGCCCGTCGAGTTCGTGCAGCTTGACCACGGCATGCGCGTTCTCGAGGTAGCGGAGCACGAACTTGCCGCCGCGGATCGACACAGAACGAAGGGTGCTCTCGACCTCGCGGATCAGGACCTCGGGGGCCTTGCCCGGATCCTTGGCGTCGAGCACGAGCAGGCGACCCTTGGGTGCGTCCTCGTTGGATTCGATGAACAGGCGCGAGCCCTCGTTGCCGACGAAGGAGAAGCTGGCCCGTCCTTCCCCGAAGAGCTCGGTCCAGCCTCCCGGCGAGAGGGAGTCCAGGCCCTCGTAGGCCTTGAGGTAGAGCCCGTTGTTGCGACCGGTGTGGTAGGTCGCGCAGAGGACCCAGGCCCCGTCCTCGCTGATCATGACCCAATGGCGCTTGCGCTCGTCGCCCTCGGGGGCCTTCTCGACGAGGCGATCCTCGGCCTGCGGGGTCCCCAGCATGTGCAGGCGCACCTCCTGGTGGAGGTTGGAGGAGGCGAGCTTCTTGCCCGACTCGGGCTTGGGGAAGCGGTTGTAGATGAAGCCCGAGTCGTCCGGCAGCCACTCGGCCCCGCTGAACTTGGCCCACTCGATGCGGTCCTCCCGGTCCTTGCCGCTCGCGACCTCGCGCACGCGGATCTCGACCCAGTCCGAGCCGCCGCGGGAGACCGCGTAGGCCATCAGGCTGCCGTCGTGGGAGAAGCTCGTCCACTTGAGCGCGACCGTGCCGTCCTCGCTGAGCTTGTTGGGATCCAGGAGGACGCGCGGCTCCCCGCCTAGGGATTCGATCAGGTACAGGATGGACTGATTCTGCAGGCCGTCGTTTTTGCGGTAGACGTAGCGATCCCCGATGCGCGTCGGTACGCCGTAGCGCTCGTGGTTCCATAGCCCGGTAAGGCGCTCTCGGATGCGTTCACGGGCCGGGAGCTTGGCGAGGTAGGCCGAGCTCACGCGGTTCTGCGCCTCGATCCACTTGCCGACCTCGGGCCGATCCATGCCCTCGAGCCAGCGGTAGGGATCGGCGACCTCGGTCCCATGCAAGGTCTCGACCAGGTCGCCACGGCGGGTCTCGGGATACTCGAGCTTCGGGTTCTCGTTGGCGGTGGACCTGGCCTCCCCCTCACCTCCATTCTGCTGGTCACAGGCGAGGAGGGCGAAGGCGGGCAGCAGGGCGGCGAACCGGTACGGGAGCGAGCGCATCGAGGAGACCTCGGCGAAGGGAGCCTGGCTGGAGTCGGGGGAATCGGGCCGCGGAGTCTAGCAGCCCGCACGAAGACCGCAGAGCCGTCTGGTCATGGTCTTGGCCGGCCCGGGGTCCGTTCCCGATCGCCCATGACCCGCGGTGCCTTCCGGGCCCAGTCCAGCTTCAGCCCGAACAGAACAAGTGCCAGGGGGAGGACGACCAGCAGCGAGAGCCACTGGAGCCTCTCGTCGGACTGGAGCAGGAACCAGTCGTACAATCCGTGGATCAGCGTGGCGACGAGGAGGCTGGCCGCGACCAGCGCGATGCGCAGCCCGGTCCCCTGGACGAAGCGCGCCCTTCCGACGAAGTAGCCGGCCATGCCCGAACAGGCCACGTGGGCCAGCACGGCCGTGAAGCTCCGCATCAGGACGATCTGCTCCGAGCCCGTGATCCAGAGGTAGAAGAGGTTCTCGACCGAGGCGAAGCCCAGGGCGATCGCCGTGCCGTAGATCATCCCGTCTAGGGGTTCGTCGAAGGCGCGCCGCCGCAACGAGACAGGAGCAACGGAAGGAGCTTGAGGGCCTCCTCGACCAGGGCCGTGCCGAGGTAGGCATCGGCCATCAGACGATGCGCCTCGTGGATCTGTTCGAGCAGGGCGTCGACATGGGGCCGCAGCTCGCGCACGCCGAAGGCCACGAGGCAGCCCAGCGCGAAGTCGAAGACGACCCAGGACAGGGGCTCGGGGTCGAGCCTGTCCTTGCGCCGGAAGAACCAGAGCCAGAACAGGCAGGGCGCGAAGGCGACCAGGATCAGACGGAGGGGATCCACGCGCTTGGGCTAACAGCCCCTTGGAGGATTCCAGCGGCGACAGCCCCTCTTCTTCCTCGCCCCACGGCCACTCGAAAGCCTCGACGAATCCGTGGATTCGCCTGCGTTCTCGAGAGGCAAGGGGACGAGGAATCCGACGTCCTGGCATCCACTGGAGTTCTTCAACGAGCTGCTAATGTCCTTTCAGGCCTCGGTTCCCGAAGTAGTTCTGGTGGTAGTCCTCGGCAACCCAGAACTCCGGCGCCTCGAGGATCTTCGTCGCGATCGGCGCCTCGTGGCGTCCGCTCGTGGCCTCGGCCTCGCGGCTGGCCAGGGCGGCCTCGCGCTGGGCCTCGGTCGTCCAGAAGATCACGGTGCGGTACTGATCCCCGATGTCCGGCCCCTGCCGATCGACCTGGGTAGGGTCGTGGATCTTCCAGAAGGTCCCGAGCAGCTGCTCGAAGCCGATCCGATCCGGGTCTCGCAGACCTCGGCATGCCCCGTGCCCTTGCCGCAGACCTGTTCGTAGCTGGGAGCCTGGGTCTCGCCGCCCTGGTAGCCGACGCGTGTGTGGCCCGCACGCCGGGAAGGTTGTCGAAGGCCGACTGGACCCCCCAGAAGCAGCCCGCTCCGAAGAAGACGCGCTCCTCGCTCATGACTCCAGGACCTCGAGCCGGTCGCCCCTTCCGATCTCCCCACCCTCGAGCACGCGTCCGTAGACGCCGCCACGGCCCTCGGGCTCGAGGGCCTCGAGCAGGCCGGGGACCGTATCCTCCATCAGCTGGCAGGGCGTGGTCTCGCCAAGGACCTCGATCAGGACCGGACCCAGCCGGATGCGCTTGCCGATCGTCGGGGAGAGGGAGGGACCTTCGACGTAGACGTTGGCCCGGCGGACGATCGGATCGATCTCCTTGCCAACGACCTCGCAGGCCGCCGTCCAGGAGGCCTTGTCGAGGATCGTGACCTGACGGATCTCCTTGGTGTCGTGGTCGCCGTCGAGACCCTTGCCGGGCTCGAGGCGGGCGCGGTCGACCTCCTGCACCGGGCCGCGCTTCTCGGGCCGGATGTAGAGGGAGAGGATCTGGTGGGAGCTCTCGGCTTGCATGGCGGGGATCTTCGAGGCATGAGGGGGGCATGGCAACCGTCGCCTTCGTCACCGGAGCCACGGGCTTCGTCGGTTCGGTCCTCTGCAAGAGCCTGAACGACCGGGGCCTCACGCTGCGCTGCCTGGTCCGGCCGGGCAAGGTCACGGAGAACCTCCAAGGTCTGCCCCATGAGGTCGTCGCCGGGACCCTCGAGGACGAGGGGCTGCTGGCCGAGGCCATGCAGGGGGTCGACGAGGTCTACCACCTGGCGGCCCTGGTCTCCTTCCGTCGCAGGGACCGCGAGGCCATGCATCGGATCAACGTCGAAGGGACCGCCCGCGTGGCCCGGCTGGCGCGAGCGGCCGGGGTCGGCCGGCTGCTCTACATGTCCTCGATCGCCGCCGTCGGGCACAGCCGGGACCGGCAGCCGATCGACGAGTCGGCGGCCTACAACTTCGGTCCTCAGCGGATCGCCTACTGCGACACCAAGCACGGCGGTGAGCTCCTGCTGCAGGAGGAGATCGCCCAGGGCCTCGACGCCGTGATCGTGAACCCCTCGTCAATGTTCGGGCCCGGGGATCGCCGCAAGGCCGATGGATCGCTGCTGCAGGACCTGGCCCATGACCGCATCCCCTTCTGTCCCTCGGGCGGCCTCAACGTGGCCGATGTGCGGGACGTCGTGGCGGGAACGATCGCGGCCATGGAGCGCGGGAGGACCGGAGAGCGCTACATCCTCGGTGGCGAGAACCTCAGCGGGCGGGAGCTGTTCACCAAGGTCTGCGCCGTGCTCGGCAAGCAGCCGCCTCGCTTCACCCTGCCGAGGATCCTGATGAAGGGGGCCGCCGCGGTCCTGAGTGCCGTCGACGCGATCCGGCCGCTCGAGCCGCCGCTGACCGGTGCACTGGCGCGCATGGCCCCGCTGTACATGTACTACCGCTGCGACAAGGCGGCCGAGAAGCTGGGCTACGCGGCCTACCCGATCGAGCTCGCGCTCAAGCAGACCTTCGACTGGATGCTCGAACTGGACCTGATCGATCCCTCCAAGGTCAAGGCGCTCGGTAGGATCTGAGCCCTTCATGTCCTCTGCATCCCGCTCGCACGTCCGGCCCTTCGCGCTGCTGACGGTCCTGTTCTTCCTCTGGGGCTTCCTGACCTCGATCAACGATGTCCTGATCCCCTACTTCAAGAAGGTCTTCGAGCTGTCGAGCCTGCAGGCGGGCCTGGTCCAGTCCGCCTTCTTCATCGCCTACTTCCTGGGCTCGCTCGCCTACTTCCTGATCTCGGTGAGGCGTGGGGATCCGCTCGCCCGCATGGGCTACCAACGGGGGATCGTGCTCGGGCTCTGCGTGGCCGGGGCCGGGGCACTGCTGTTCTGGCCGAGCAGCCTGCTGCCCAGCTATGAGCTCTTCCTGGGGGGGCTCTTCGTGCTCGGGCTGGGCTTCACGATCCTGCAGATCGCGGCCAATCCCTTCGTCTCCCTGCTCGGCCCCCCGGCTTCGGCCCCGATGCGACTCAACCTCGCACAGGGCATCAACTCGATCGGGCACGTACTCGGACCGATGGTCGGCGGTCTGCTGCTGTTCCAGGGACTGCAGGGAGAGACCCTGGGGCAGGCCGAGAACGCCGAGCTGATCCGCACTCCGTACCTGGTCTTCGCGCTGGCGCTGATCGGGATCGCGTTCTCCTTCGTCTGTCTGCCCGACTTCGGAGGGACGCGGATCGAACGGGAGCCTCGCGCCCTGTCCTTTCCCCAGCTGCGCTGGGGCATCCTCGCGATCTTCTGCTACGTGGGGGTCGAGGTCTCGATCGGCAGCTGGATCATCGGCACCCTCGAGGCCCCGTCCCTCGGTGGCCTGAGCGAGGAGCAGGCCTCGCCCTTGGTATCCCTCTACTTGGGCGGCCTGCTGATCGGACGCTTCCTCGGGGCCCTGCAGCTCTCGGCCTTGCCGCCCCGGCACAAGCTCCTCGGCACCCTGGGCATCCCCGCGATCGGCTACCTAGTCCTGGCCCTGGTGCTCAAGACCGGCAAAGGACTCTGCTACCTGGAAGCCCTCGAGCTCATGATCCCCTATGTCGTTCTGCTGGCGCTGAACGCCCTCGCCTTCGTGCTGGGGAGGGGGCGGGCCATGAGCCTCTCGGCGAGCTTCGACCTGTGCAGCATCCTCCTGCTCCTCGTCGTGGCCTTCGGCTCCGGGATCCTGGCCCTCTGGGCCCTGGTCGGGATCGGTCTCTTCCACTCGGTGCAGTGGTCCAACCTGTTCACGGCCGCGATCCACGGGCTCGGGCCGTACACGAGTCAGGGCAGCTCCCTGCTGGTCATGGCCATCGTCGGCGGGGCCCTGCTGCCGCCGCTGCAGGGCGGCCTGGCCGACCTCGTCGGTCCGCAGCGGTCCTATCTGCTGCCGATCCCCTTCCTGCTGTACATCGTCTGGTACACGATCCGGATCGCGCCTCGGCCCGTCCTCGCCGAGGACGGCTCGGATCACGAAGGATCACAGGGAGGAGCCGAGGCATGAGCGACAGGGTCTGGGGCATCGACCTCGGAGGCACCAACACGGCCTTCGCGCTGGTCGACAGGGAGGGTCGTAGCGGATCGGCGCATCGCCTGCCGACGCAGGACTTCGCGACGGCCGAGGCCTTCGTCGAGGCGCTCGGCCAGGCGCTGCTCGACCATGCCGAGGGGGCCGTCCAGGGCATCGGTATCGGTGCGCCCAACGGCAATGCCCTGCGCGGCACGGTCGAGGAAGCCCCCAACCTCCCCTGGAAGGGGGTCGTGCCGCTGGCCGAGATGCTCCAGGCACGCACGGGCCTGCCGGTGTCCTTGACCAACGACGCCAACGCGGCCGCGCTCGGTGAAGGGCGCTTCGGCGCGGCACAGGGCCTGCGTGACTACCTGGTCGTGACCCTCGGCACCGGGGTCGGATCGGGCTACGTGGTCGGCGGCGAGCTGCTGCTGGGGTCCACCGGCTTCGCCGGTGAGCTCGGGCACGTGATCGTCGATCCGCAGGGACGCCGCTGCGGCTGCGGCCGCCAGGGTTGCCTCGAGACCTACGCCTCGGTCCCCGGCTTCGTCCGCACCATGCGCGAGCTCCTCGACGAGGACCCCAGACCGAGCCGCCTGCGCGACCTTCCGGGGATCCGAGGTCAGGACATCGACGACGCGGCCGGAGAGGGCGACGAGCTCGCACTGGCCTGCTTCGAACGGATCGGCGCCTGCCTCGGCCTCGCGCTCGCCAACACGATCGCGATCACGAGCCCACAGCGCATCATCCTCTTCGGCGGCCTCGTCCACTCCGGCGACCGCATCCTCGAGCCCACCCGCCGCCACCTGGAGCAGCATCTCCTCCCGATCTTCCGCGGCACGGTCGAGCTCCTCCCTTCCCCCTTGATGGACCGCAACGCCGCCATCCTCGGCGCTGCCGCGCTGGCCTGGAGCCACCCATGACCCACCCCGACCGACGCATGTTCCTCAGAGGGACATGCGTCATTCTCTTTCTGATCGTGGGGAGCTTGCCGGGGCAGGGACTCGGGGAGTTGGTGGATCCGAGGATCGGGACCGGGGGGCATGGGCATACCTATCCGGGGGCGACGCGGCCCTTCGGGATGGTGCAGCTCAGCCCCTCCAACGACTTCAAAGGCTGGGACTGGTGCTCCGGCTACCACTACAGCGATTCCGTCCTCAAAGGCTTTGCCCACAACCACATCAGCGGACCGGGGCTCTCCGGCCTGGGCGACATCCTCCTCATGCCCACAAGCACGCTACAAACCAACCCCGGCACCGATGCCAACCCCGAAAGCGGCTACCGTTCCCGCTTTTCCCACCACACAGAAAAACCCTCCCCCGGCTACTACACCGTCCGGCTAGATGACGAAGCCATACAAGTCGAACTCACTGCCACCGAGCGCGTAGGCTTTCACCGCTACACCTTCGAGACCCCTGGCGAAAAATTCATCATCATCGATCCCACCCACGGCATCGCAGAGTTCGTGCCCGAAACC
>WURV02205589.1:0-11366 GCA_011762755.2 Epimenia babai
TGAAGCATTCCTTGTGTCTGCGAAAGCTCATGTTTCAATAAACTTTTGTTAGTCTCATAAGGTGCTACAGTCTTTTCCTTGTTCTTCACTTTTACACAGATTTACACTGATTTTCTCGAATAACTTCCAACACTTAACTCATCTACCTACTTTTGATCCAGCGTGTACATAGCCACACAAGTGAATATGGATGCTGTTGTTGCTTTTACAGCTGTTGTTGGTCTTCTGATTTCTGCTATTGTTGTTATTACTGCTGTTGCTGCTGCCGTTGTCGTTTTGGTTTCTCTTTTGTTGCTGTTGTCAAATCCACTTATCGAATCCTTTAATATAAGATGACGATAGACCGTGGCCAATAACTTTTATTGGCTGAATTAACTCACCCGCATGACCTATACACCATGTGCCTTATGTCTTGATTGTGACATCTCTTACAATCACCGGTGAGACAATCCTTTCCTTTGATGTACCGCATTAGAAATAATGGGTATAGGTTTGACACTTCTTAATTTAGGTTATGTGCCACAATGAATAACGAAAGATGGTGATTCTATGTATTATTAAGAATAATGGGAATAGGAAATAATGAGCACGATCCGGTTATCATCACCAAACAAATAAAACAACTGGAAATTACATGTAGAGGCGTAAAGAGTGACCGTATAGTTGCTTACGAACGAAAAGTGGCTGTATATTGAGGGCGTGAATAGATTGTTACTTCATCATATAATGGCGTGGAATTCTTCTGAATAGTATCTACCGACTCATTGCTTATGTTACATAGTTAATAGGGGACAGAGGAGATAACTGGCGCAAAATAAGATTCCGCTCAACCTTTCAACGGCGCAAATTCACAACCAACCGAGAAACGTACATCAGTAATGATTCGACAATCGTCTATTACATCACAATTCACCGCGTGAGCGTCTGCTAGACCGTATTCGTGTCTGCTATCGCTTCGATGTCGATCATAGAATTCAATTTAATCAGACAAATGTGTCTAGTACGGTAAGACCGAATCGCTTGCTCCGTGCAGGAAGTGAATCAGACCATTCCACGATCGCGATGCAGACATACTGTAAAAAGCAAACCTCAATGCCAATGCAGTTATATTCGGTATCACTTAGACGATTGCCGGACCCTGGCACTTGCATGCGCGCTGACGACGGGCGTCACCCGTGCATATAATTATCTTCCCAGCAGTCGTCGATTTCCCGTAACAGGCCGAGCGAATTAATGTTCCCATTTGCATCGTGTGAATTAGTAATGTTTTATTCATTAATCCACGCAAAGCAGAAAAACTAAGAGGCGCGAGTTGATTTAACGTTGCTATAAAACCGACGTTTGTTTCTTCCACCGCTTGCCGAAAGTTGGAGGAAACAAAAAATGGCACCCAGAATTCAGTGATTACAGTAACGACTAAACACAGTATCAAAAAACATTTTATAATGAAATGTTGTTTATGTTGACATATACGTGATTTTTATTGTTTATCGTATAAAAACGATATCAAGAGTGCTGTTAATATTATTATTGAAGCAAAAACACCAGGATCTCCACGGTTGACAGCAGCGCATATAAAAGAAGAAAAACAGTAGAAACCGAAGTTACAAGGCTGTGTAAACAGACATGGGGATTAGGTACGCGAAAAATGCGAAGAAGAAAGCGCAGGGATCATTAAATTCCGACGAACATGTGCGAAACACCAGGACGACCGGGGCGCTTCGGCGATGCTGTTGCTGGCCTGCCGTGGCGCGAGTATAAACTGGTGCGCGCCTCACAGCTGGTAAAAACGCTCGCGAGAGCGGCCGGGCGCGTGTGTTGTATCATATGTATCGACAAACGGTGAACAGAGTAAAAAATAAATACCGATATTGTGTGTATATCTGTATAGAAAACGTCCCGAAGCGCCAGTAAACGGCTCATGAAGAACGAATACGATTAATCTACACATCTCTCTAATGCAATTAAGCTATATTATTCACACGAACACAACAGTATTGTGTCGAAGTAGGTACTATTTTAAGTACAACAAGGGGATGGAGCGGAGGAGGTGCTTTTTAATAACAGATATATTGTCAGATAATATGCTATCTATTATCTATAATAAATCTATTCGATTTGTCAGATGGCAAAAAACCGTTAGCTCGGGAGCGTTTAATTTATCCATCCTTAATCCAAACGCACTAATGAGAGAAGAAGATTTTTTATTAGAATTTGTTCAGGAACCAGGCGAAATGTATTTTTCCCCGATATATGTTTGATTGACGGACACGTCATTGCTTGCTTGCATCCCACAAAGGTCAGAAAACAGTCCGGTAATTGGGATCGTTGATGATTGTCATGTTATAAAATATTACCGATTTGCAGATACGTGTTGTTGATCGCGACTGGAAAGGTCGGAAGACGTCGGCGTGAGGGTACGGCAGGGTGAAATCGGCCAGGCGTATTAGGGTTCCTGCGATGAACGTATATAGAAGAATTTACATAGCGCTATCCAACACACATACACACCGACACACACAGAAACACACACATACACGTACATAGATACGTGCACACACACACACACACACATATATATACACTATGACGTGCACAGCCATACCCACTCAGGCACACGCACGCATAGCAACGAGATATCTAGTATTTTTATGAGCCGGCGTTTGCTCGAATATGAAGCTGCCCCATATCAAACTCTCATTAAAATACCACATGCATATACCCCTACTGAGTGTGTCATACCCGCTTTTAGCGAAGTTCGTCCAGTACGTAATCACCGTCTCGGACATAAGTCTATCGGCTCTGTTATATATCCCGGGGAATGGCTCGCTCCCGTTAACGAGAGGCGCACCGAACACAAACGGAAGCTCGTCTCCGTGTACTGTACCCATCGGCCTGGCTAACGTCTCCGAATTCGGCGTGTAGTTAAAAACGTACATGAACGAGTCGCGTTTCTTTGCGTTATATTGAAACGCTTTCAACGCCGGCACGATGTAGACGCCGTCACTCAAAAGTCTCATGATCATGTCTCGTCGAGACAGACTTGTTATATCTTGACTCCAATCCGTGTAATAATGAGCTAATATCTCGTAGATCCGCTGCCGTTGGTAAGTGAACATGTTGTGAACGAACGTGCGAAATATCTTCGTTTTCCTGTCCGACGTTAGACCCATATCGATTTCCGACTGCGTAAAGTAGTCATACGCCTCGTTTTTGACGAAACCGTACATGACATTCGTATCGATGTTGCGCCGCGTGGTTTGCTTGTACAGGTACTCTATATCACGAGGCAGTACCATGCTACGTAAGCTCGGTGTCGGGCCTAAACAGGAAAAATATTTGCGGGGAACGGGGGTGTTTTTAACGAGTATTTTGACCGGCGTGGCGCGCAAACATGCGATGAAGTCTCGAGGGTTGGCCACGTGAATGGAACAATTGGCGTTCTCGGCGATGTCTTTCGTGCAGCTATCGCTGTCGTGTACGATGGCGTATGGACTGAAGGCTGTTCCACTTTGAAGGATAGCTCGGCGGAATAGGCGGTTATCTGAAACATTGCACGACCATGTATAAGCAGACGAACTAACAAACGCCTTATATGAACCAGACGGTTGGAGGTTCAATTTCCGGCTAATATCATATTAATTGTATTTCCCCTTGTATCTAGAGCAGTGTACTTTTAATTACCCTGGTCGACTTGGCCGCAAGTAAGGACCAGTCATATACTTGGGAAGCAGTCAGTATAGTGGTAGGAACACTGGACAAGTAACCATAAGGTCGCTGGTTCGAGACGACCTGCAGGTTGAATGTTCTGCGATGATCCTCAACAAGTCATTTATCCCCGATTGCCGTAGTAAACCCGTCTTCTAAATAGATAGACGCTTGATACCGTCTATAGAGAATATAGCTGCCATAAAAAAAACACTCATTGTACACTGCATCTGTAAGCCTTGGATGATACTTGCGGTCTATAGGTGCTGTACATTACCTTTCTAACAATAATTAATATACACATACAAAATTGTTGCGGAATCGATTTCTTAACCATTGAAGGTTTGTACACTGCCATTTGATAAGCTAGGCAAACAAGTTCAAAGAGTAGTGTACAGATATATAGGTCTCTCACTTTTACTTTTAAGTATTATCTGGTGGCTAAAATATGCAAAAATATCAATTTGTGTAATGTTGCCATGTCAGTGCTTAGAAGAAAAACCCACATTACAACCTCGAATACAGTTCCTTGATATTCTTCAAGACCTGCTACAAGAGCTCAAAAACTGCTACATCGACCGTGTTAACGGGCATGATATGCTTCTGGTCACTAAAACTCGAGTGAGCGATTCGCGCAGAAATATTATAGCGATGTCGTTAGCTCTAAATCCGTAAAATTAGCCTGCTATCACGTATGGCCTGCGTAAGTGATCTACATAAAGTGTATCTTTAGAGTTAACAAGAGTTAACTCCTAATCACTAAGACATGTTTTTATACACGTGGACATTGTACGTGTCGGCAAATATATCGACTTTATTCTTTTATCCCAGGGACACGCTGTAACGAACGCTTGTCAGCTCGCGGCATCGACTAACCCTTTGTCATTCGAGAGTCGATACGCAATTATCCCAGCTTACATAATCGGGAGGTGGGAAATACGGGTCACGGCTCAAGCTAGTGTCTTGTCAAAGATGCATACACGTTAGATGATGCACGTAGGACTGTATAAATCGACGCGAAATGTTTGAAAGTCAGGGTATTTTTGACTCTCCTGACATGAAGTGAAATCAACTAAAACAGAATTAGATGTCTTTCATGTATATTTGTTGGAAAAACACACATGAAGTGGAGTATTAGCTAACTTAAAAAGTCTGGCAATTAACAAATCAACCTGGAAAATACACTTATGAATGAAATAAAAACTGATTACGGTCATATAAAACACGATGTCGGATGTGTGTTGTCATATTAAACACGGCATAAATATACGTGAATCTGTCGTAATAGTGAACACAACGACGAACATACGTCGATTTACCAACACAGTCTTGAATATGTGTCAATTTAGCGTCATTTGAAACACGGTGGCGGTGATGTGTGAATCTACTATCACATCAGACACCATGACCAAAATGTTTACATCTGAGAGCAAGACGCAGTGACGCATATATGCAAGTCTAGCGGCATATGAAAACACGATAACAGGTTTAGGTGAATCCTGCGTCATATGAGACACGATTCCGGAAGTAACTTTGAATCGTGTATCTCTATAGTCTAATGACTTTTTCAAGAAAATGAAACAAGATTTATCCTTTAGCGTGGGATACTGTAAACGTGCTGATGAATGTTTCTATGTGGGTAAGTGTACGTGTACGCCTAAGCGTGCGTGCGCGCGTGCGTGAGACGCACCTTTAAGTAATGGATTGTTCGATTGTTAGCATTTTATTACGCCACGCATGCTAGAATACGTTGACATCTATGGTCTACTGATCTTTTGCGTTGGGATATTCTCGGCAATAAATATGGTATAAAAGTTTATTACTCCCCCCTGGACACCATCTTACCGACAAAGAAGCAATAATCTTACGCATACACGCAAGTGATCGGCGCAGTTATTGCTCCACTAAAAGAATTAATTGGTTATGTCTTTGTCTTCGCCTTACATATGAGATGGGACGAAGGCGTACAAAGGTATCTCGTGTACAGACGCTAAATCAATGAAAACAGGTCTAGACAGGTGAATGGAAAAAAAATAAATAATTATTCTACTCGTAGCGCTTTGATTAACGCGAGTACCAGGTTGTATAGGTTTTATATATAATCATTATCCAACGAAAGATAGCTGCATCGTGCTCGTTATTATACGCAGAAACGTCAGAAATTGCCAATAGTGAATGACTCTGTGTACACTTCGTTATGTCTGTTATTTATTTGCTATTCTTTATTGTTTTATATTGCGCAATCCTGCTCAAAAGGCAACCTTAATGACCAAAACTTTACTCATTAAGAAATTTAGTTGTACACTCAAGCTGTTGATGTATGAGAGCACGTACACGATTTTCTACTCCCAAATCAGATCGCTAGAGGCACATTCAAAATCCGAATCCTTTATGATGTTAATGGGGTAGTCAATGTGGCTCTTGTGAATAGCTGGGAAGAAATGCACAGAAAAACCTATACCTCTGATGGGACTCGAACCCACGACCCCCAGATAACCAGTCTGGTGCTCTACCAGATCAAGTGTAGAGCACCACACCGGTTATCGGGGGGGGGGGGGAGTCGTGGGTTCGAGTCCCATCAGAGGGATAGGTTTTTTTCTGTGAATTTTTTTCCAGCTACCTTTATGATATGAGTCTACATTACTGCTCTACGTGTCAATTTTGCATAGGAAACTGGCAATACACATCGCTACAACTCGCTTGATGTGACATTTGTAGTGATATCAAAATAGATACTGTTTGGAGCCATTGTTTTCCAGAAATTCCCAAATTTTATAGTATTCAAAGGGTCACTCACGGAAGGACATCGAAATGTTTTCGCAGGGTCACCGAAAATGACACGATACAGCTATGTTCATGACGTATCCTTGATCGAGAAACATATCAACTCAGAAAATCGATATTCTATGAACGGGAACGAATTATAGGAGTATGAAAAATGCGACTGAGAGGCAGGTGAATAGATCGTTGGACTTAAATTCCAGAGTTCCCTGGTTCGATTCCTAGCCTGGCGATATAGATGTCACGTTTTTTGATAAAAGGCGCTTCAGACATCGTTCGCAGGTGGGGATTTGGGTGGCCCTTGCACAGGTGTTGGATTATCCATGGACTTCTTTTCGTTTACGTGGTTGTGTTTTGAATACTGACGACTTTGTCGTGGATGCTATAACTCCTCTATCTCCCCGCTATCTTCCCGCTATATCTCCGCTACCTCTTCGCTATCTCTTCGCTATCTTCCCGCTATATCTCCGCTACCTCTTCGCTATCTTCCCGCTATATCTCCGCTACCTCTTCGCTATCTCTCCGGTATCTTTTCGCTATATCTCCGCTGTCTTTTCGCTTTTGTGTTATAGAAATGTAGACTTACCCCTGTTGACAGGCGACACGCGTAACACGTCGACAAGCGCGGCGCCGTAGCCGTGGCCGAAGAGCGTAACGGACGCCGGGTCGCCCCCGAACGCGCCGACATTCTCACCGATCCAATGCAGGGCGGCGATTATATCTTGAAGCGCGTAGTTACCAGGAACCTTGTTTCGTCCCACCGTCAGGTATCCTGCGTTATTAGGTTATCGTGAACTCGTGGATGAGGATTTTTGATATAATTTAAATAATTAAAAATTTTATATCCGACTCAATGTATAAAATAGGAATTAACACCTTTCTAGTAGGTTGGACTAAGGCGAGCTTCCGTGTACGAAGTATAGTTTATGTAGTGTAATGACTATAAATATAACAGAGACGCAATGTTACACGTGATTTATGGCTCACGTGATATGTCCTATTGTTACATCAAAGCGGAGATGCTCATTTCGGTGGTAGCCATGTTGATAAAACCCAAGCCTTTGAACCGAAACAAGCCTTTGTATAAATATAACGAAGAATTTGTTCTATTCAAAGAATTCCGTTCCTTGAAAAATTCTGGCCAAAATTCAAAGTGACAAAAAATTATTAGAGTTGGTGGGAGATCGAGAGATTGTTGTTTATAATTTGTAAACAGCGCATGTGATATGTTACGCGACGTATACACGACCTACATCAAACTGCACTTTGTTTAGAGTGTTCTCATCCTTTTATACTGCCAAGCGGCGTAGTGGTTAGATAGTGGTTTATTAACAACACTCGCATAGGGTAGGATGAATAATTAGACGGTAATATTGTAAGTGCGATAGAGGTCTACCAACTTTCCTACTGTAGCACTAAAACTTTGCTTCTTCCGTTTTTAGTTTCTCCTGGGAAGTGATTAATTCAGAAAAACCACGCAGAAATATGTGTGTCGCACTGTGAAATCGTCACCCTTTGAGATATTAAGCGTCTGCTGTCAAGACCTTGGTCTCAACGCATCCAGTCTTTCCGGACAGTCAAGCCAGGAAAAACGTACAAGGCGTGCGTAGATTAGATACGTTCTCAAGCGACGCTCATCGCCATTTATCATCCGGTCGGTAGACTAACGTGGTTACCAATAGATAAACGGAGAGCACATGAACCGGTTCTCCCACTCAGTCACGTGGTCGTCAATATCTCATGTTTGGTCTAAGGACACGCTAGACAATGTGGTCTCTCGGCATTACTGCATTATTTCAGATCGCTCTATATTTCGTTTCGCGTCACGCATATCCAGAGTGAAATATAAAGAGTTGTTATTTAACTCCACGGCGTCTTGCATGCATAAATATGTCGGTTTTATCCACAAAACTTTATTGGTACCAATACATTGAACAATGAGTTAAATATAGAATAACTAAACGGTTATTTACCACTGATTGTCATTATTAGTCCCTGGTTGGTATGTAAGCACAAAAACCATTTATGAGATTATTGTCAAGTAAAATAGTAATTATATATTGCATTATTGATATATGTTATTTGCACACTGCTCAAAGACGTGCTCAAAGCGCGGCGAACAGCGATGATTTTTAGAAGATGCGCGAAGAACTAGTTATGATAAGTAAAAGATTGCATAAAGAAAAGGTTTAACCTCAGTGACGAACTCTGATAAGTATCAACACAAGCTACCGTATGCAAGTATACTTCGTCAGATACAATGAGTATATCTCTTTAAAGAAAATTCCTTAATACTTATGCTGGTAACTTTAGAGAAATTTACGTAGGAGGGGGTCAGAAAAGCTTGTAAGCGAGACAATGATTAAATACTGTAACAATGTCGATACTGGGAGATGCAAGACGGCGATGTGTGACCGGCAGTCGTCTCGCCGAATCGGTGCATATTGCTATAGATGTGCTCAATCAATCACGCGCTTTCTCGATGCTTCTGCAGGCGCAGGAAATGAATCGCGATTGCATTATATTCGCCAAGACGGAAGCGTAACGGTATGGATAGTTTTCATAAATATTTATGCCACTGCGAAGAAGGAAAAAATCAGCAAAATGACTTTCGGCTATATGAACGAATCGTATTTGGTCTAAAATGTGATGTATAACCTAAATAATCCTGAAAATATATATTAATGATGGTGTTGTGGTTGTGTAAAAAACCTTATACACGATACCTAATTCGATGGAATTTCATTTCCAATACGTAACGAAAACACACCGTATGTGTGTATTAACGAACAAATTTCAATTAGTCTCGAAGCATCGAAGCATGTTACCCTTGCATTTACCCACAAGACCAACACGGTTACTCATATTGAACGATACGTAGACAGTTGTCTATTAAATGGCGATCGATCAGATAATTCAAATTACTTACCGAGCACCCCGAGTCGGAAGTTAACCGTTATCATGATAACGCGGCCGAAACTCGCGAGCACGCTTCCGTCGTAGGCATTTCCGCTTCCGGTGCTGTATGACGCTCCATGGATGTAGACCATAACGGGAAATGTCTTTGTTTCGTTCCACTCTGAAACAGGAAGGTAGGCGGTTAAACGTAATCGATTTCAGGCGGACCCATCAAGAGCTAAGTGGGTCCACCGCCGGTGACTATCGACGGCGGCTAATGAAACACCAGCGTAATTAACCATATAAAACGGACCGCTCTATCCATTTTAGATAAATTCTATACGAAGAATAGACGCGACGTACGCGACAATGAAGTAGGTTAGGGCGTAGTATCACTTCCGGAATACTACGAACACCCAATGTTCGAGGGAGTAAAACAATTACATAGACGATATCTAAACAAAACCAGTAAGTCAATACATTTAAAAATACGCGTAGACGGGGCCAAGATTTTATATCTAAAAATAAAACCCCACCCGACCTCTTTTACAAAGTTTGATCAATTTGTGCCAAAAACCAAAAATGAGAGTTGTACTGTGTATCAAAGTAATATATACATTGTGCCACGCATTTTGTTTCTTGAAAAAATGTCAAAAATGTCGGTTGATAACTTCCTAACAGAAAAAAATGGAACGACATAAATCAATACTATCATTTATTTACATCTCATCTCCGTGGCTGACAATTAGCATATCCTAGAAGCGATTGTCTGGTTATATAACATCATAACCTATTCGTTTATAAACGCATTGCCATTTATTCATCGTTCATTCATACATTCATCCATCAATTCATTCATTCTCTCGTTCATTCGTTCGCTCGTTCATACATTCACTCATTGATATTTATTTGATTTACATCTGGAATTATGTTGTATATTGTACATATTCCCCTATAAAAGGTTTCCCTTTTTCTGCTGTCGTACGTACAAACACTGAATTACTTGTATACGAACACTGAATTATATAAACACTGAAACTAAATTATAGAAATATTGAAACTGAATTATATAAATTAATAATTATATACTACGAAATATTACATCAATTACCCAATCAAAACACACAACTTCGAACGTACACTGCTTATACTTCAATCGGCATTTTCATTGTTCGGTCTCTAGGCTCACGAATGAGAGTGTCGGGATCATGAACTTCTCCTAAGAGTGATGGATAGTATTAAAATGTCTACGTGACATACCCGCGCCCCGACTCGACCATCTCGCTACAACTACAAGCTCTCATTGAGAAACCTTGAGGATTAAACAATCAAATATTCGTGAGAACGACAAGCTCAAGCGTCACGGGATAAGGGAAAGAATATATTCGACTAATGGACAAGATTAATCAAGAAACCTCGGTATTCACGTGAGGCAGTGGCGGGCACGCGCCTGTTGTATGTGGTGACAGGCAGACCATGGAGTTGATTGATTACACTGTTACTGTATCAATATGGGAGGAAATTATATAACACGTTGCGTTCTGTACGCCTAACCTTAGCCCGAGCTAATGGTTTAAAATTCGTGAACGACATGGTTGACGTTATTATTGGTGCTTTGCTTAGGAATCGACTTGCTTCACGGCCATCGATGAAACTTCATACATAAATCACATGACTTTAAGATTGGTCCCCAGTCATTCCGATACTGCAGGCAATGTGGATGCGGATGCCCTGGCCGGGAAAGCTAGCCACACTACGGCCACAGGCCCTGATCCAATCCTCCCTATCGCCCAGCGCGTTATAAAGAACTATATTAAACTGAGAAACCACTGCGAATCTCGTACCAACTCACGGGTCGATTTGTTCGCAAATCGAACTACAGACCTTTCCAAGGAGAGACTTAAACGTGGTGGGCTCCTACTCCTGCTATACTTCTAATGTCGTCTACGCAATCACCTGCAGAAAATGTCCTAAAGCTG
>WURV02205600.1:0-11366 GCA_011762755.2 Epimenia babai
CGCGGCAATGTCTCCATCCGACCGTCGCAGTGTGTCCGTCAGGTCACCGACCGTCGCAATGTCTCCGTCCGACCGCGTTTTGCCCCATGCTTTGTCCCTCCGCTGCCGTCTGCCACGTTTCGTCCAGCCGCCACCGCATTTCATCTGTTGCCTTTCGACCCCCCCCCATTGCCTTTCGACTGTCTGTTGCGTTTCACCTGTCCGCCGCATTTCGTCCGTACGCCGCCATCCGTCGTTGTTTTGTCGCTGTACAGTGCAATTTGTCCGCCCACCTTGTCCGCCCACCGCCCGTCTCATCCGCCTATCACGTTTCGGCTGTCCATTGTGTTTCAGTCATCTATCGCTCTCCATTGCCACAGTCTCATTCCCCGTGGCCCATCATTGCACCTCCTGTTGCAATAATTAACTGTCCGTAGAACATTTGAATGTACCGTGACACTCACAACTGATCGTTCATTGTTCAGTGCTCCAAGTCATGCGGAGGGGGCATCCAGAAGCGCATGGTCCAATGTGTGAACCTCGTCTCGCAGCAGACCACCACTAACTGCGACCCGACAACGAAACCGGATACCAAGCAGTGGTGCAACAAAGACAAGTGCCAATCTCAAAATGCCGGTACATCGATACGATAGTATTGTTGTTCAGCATTGTTCTTAGCAAGTGTCGGATAGCTTCACCATGCAATATTAAAGTTATTTTGGCTTTAATTCTGGTGTGGCAGTTCATCATAATTGTCTCCATCACTTCATACTTGGGACAGCTCACGATAAGTCATCGAACATCCCATGCTTGAGCTCCACCACATCATGGTACAGAAACCATTTGGACTCAGTTGAATGTCACACAAGTTCGAATAAATGTATAGCGACGTAACTATCTGACATTGATATCTAAAAACTGTGACAGACTGGGATACTTAAGTCATGTTCTGGAAGTCAATTGAATCATCCGTGAAAATACTTTAACAGTCGCAATTCTCCAATGCATTCCATAAAAATGTCGATGTAATTTCAAATTTCGACAGTATTATTTGAGGGCCAGGGGGCTGCCAATCATTAGACCAATGTGAAAATGATATACCATAAAATCTTTACGTTAATTTATATGTACTTTTGCAGCATTGTCACAGAAATGTAAACACAATAAAATGGGCTACAAGATCTGTCAAGTCCTTAAAACCATGAAACAGTGCAAGAAGTCATTTGTTCGGAGAAACTGTTGCAAGAGTTGTGGAATCGAATACTTCAACCTCTACAGACAGATACACCATGGCCGCCGACCAAAGCACAAGAGCAGGGGACATAAAGTGGAACAGTGATGAAAGGAAAATCACCGAACCTAATGAAAGGAAAATTACCAAGCCTACTTTACCGAGTCATACAAATCTGTATAGATGAGTAATGATTTGGGGAAAACACCAAATACGTTATACTGATTATGACATTGATATGGAAAACTACCAAAAATATGTCATCGAGTTACATATAGTGAATGGAAAAACACGCAACATTGAAAATGGAAAAACACGCAACATAGTTAATGAATAATTACTGTAACTTTTATCCGACTTAATAACATAATCGAGACAGGGTAGCAGGTGATAAAATACGCAAAGTAACAAAATCTCACTTGATCCATAGCCGAGAACCCAATCAAAATCGGACACATTTCCACAATGAATTCGAGTAGATAGAATCTGTTGAAATCTGGTTGGGATTCGTAGTAATTAGTTCCAAAATTACTACAAAGTAATAAATTAACATTTACAGTAATATTAATGTATTCTGTCTAAATAATTTGATTAAAACATGCCTAGTTTGTGTGTTTTTTCTTTTTTCAAAAACCGAACAGATTCATGGTATTACAGAATGTTACACGAGTAACAGGTGGAAAAAGATTGCACGATATTGTAAAGGACCACTTCTGTGTGGAGCATTGTGAGGCTGACCCTCCACAGGGTACGCTAAAAGTGCATTAAAATGTGCCGTTGATGGATTAGTGTAGCGAGAGCGAGGGTAGGACGCAAGAGAATGACCTTTTTAACAGATACAGTACATACGATTATTGTTTAGTGATTTAGTTATGTTTTTGTGCGTCTATGATATCAGTGGAGCCACATTAAACATTGCTGCATAAGGAACATAAATATTACGACAAGCTCTATACACTGGTACACTAGTGTATGGGATAAAGATATCGCAATTATTGACCTATGAGAATCTTCACACGGTACACTGGTGTATGGGATAAAGATATCGCAGTTATTGACCTATGAGAATCTTCACACGGTACACTGGTGTATGGGATAAAGATATCGCAATTATTGACCTATGCGAATCTTCACACGGTACACTGGTGTATGGGATAAAGACACGCAATTATTGACCTATGCGAATCATCATTCAAGTGCAGAGACTTAAATTTAGAGTCGTGCCTTTGGCCCACTTGCATCTGTTATATCTAATAGCATTCGACACATAATTAGATGGGGATAACACTTCAACAAACAGCATTACTAACATGGAGAATACCAACATTTTTATTTAAACACATCTACGTACTAAAGTTGCATGAGCCCCTCCCCCAGAGCCTTACACACACCACCAGCCCCCACCCACGTATGGTAGTAATAACTCATATTATCACCTATGTTAAATGTTAATTACCTTCGAATGCAAATGATTTTAACGACACTACATGATTCTAGGATAGAAGAAGGTAAACATTCGCTATTGCTAGACTTGATTTTTTCAGTTCAGTTAACTACCATTTTTATGGTATGATACGACTAAACTGGGAGTTACCAATTAACGCTTTAGATGCCACCAGTTTTGTATACTTCGCGACACTTTATACTAGCTATTAAGGAATATTTCCTCAATGCAAGTAATTTCGTTAGTTATACAATAGTATCACTAACACGAAGCTAAGTGTTAGTTATGCATAATACACGATATTGTGTTTTATAGAGATGTTAGGGTTGTGAAATATAAAGCTGATAAACACCAATACCCAGCATTTTTTTAATTGTTTTTCCCCAGATGTACCGTATTCTATCCATGGGAGAAAAATGCACAGAAAAAAAACCATACCTCTGATGGAACTCGAGCCCACGTATTCTATCTATGATGTTTATATGGAGAGAAATGCACAGAAAAAAACCATACCTCTGATGGAACTCGAGCCCACGTATTCTATCTATGATGTTTATATGGAGAAAAATGCACAGAAAAAAACCATACCTCTGATGGGACTCGAACCCACAACCTCCAGATAACCAGTCTGGTGCTCTATCAACTGAGCTACAGGGTTACGTTTTCTGCCGTGCGTTTAGGTATTTAACACCGTTTTTGCACAGGACAAAGCTAGAATACACTAATCTAACTTCCTGTTACTAAGTGAGCATCCACCAGCCTAGCTATCCCCTTTCAACCTATAAACAAGAAGCCAAAGAGACCTCAAGACGCTTACCTGAAAAAAGAGAAAAAGACAAAACAAGAGGCCAAGGAGGCCATCTTGATATTAGAACGAGAAGACGAGGAGACTGGCTGACATGAAAAACAAGAGGCCAAACAGACCTGAAAATACAGATTACGATACTGAAATAAGAAAATACAGATTTGTGGATAAACCGTAGCTGAAATCACATCTAATTGCCTAAATAGAGCAGATGAACTAAACAAATCTGAATGAGACCTACACAAACACTATCTGACAAATGGCAGATATCTGAACTGAGCGGATATGGAGATAACGATATTCAAAAAAAGTAAATAAAAATTACCCACTTTCCCCCATGATGACCAACCCAAAGGACAATATTTGTCAAAGAGCTGACCTCTCCAATAAGCGGTTCTTCAGATGAAAATTTTTAAATAAAAAATACAAACATCGGCACAAGTTACTTCCCCTAGATGCGATGACGATACCATGAACAAATCTATAAAAGACCACCCTTAGGACAATATTTGCCAAATGGCAGACCTCTGCGATAAGCGCTACTTGAGAAAATTTAAGAAAAACTACAAAGATCGGCAGACGTTACTTCCCCTAGCTGCGATGACGATACCATAAACATATCGAAAGAAGACCAACCCTCAGACAATATCTGCCAAATGGCAGACCTCTAAGGTAAGCTGTTCTGAAGGTTTTTTTTAAGAGAATGTGAACATGGGATGCATGGATGGATGGACAGACGGACAGATGAACGGTCGTACAGACGGACGGACGACGGACAAACTCCGATCAGAAAAACTCACCGAGCATAAGCTCAGGTGAGCAAAAAACCAAAGTCATGCATTTTTACATAAAACTTGACTAATAATGCAATAAATTTGAGAAAAGCAATCAATTGAAATACGGAGCCTGGTTTGTAGAACGGAAAATGATGGATTATAAAAATTGGATTTATGGGATATGGCATTCACAGATTTAGCGCATGCTATTTTAGTAGCAGATGAATTATGAACAATGGGTATGAATACCATTACGTATTTTATTACTATTCGTCACTTTAATAAGATCAATTTAATCATTTTGATACGCTGTAATTGTCTTCAGACTCTAAAACGCTAAATAAGTAAATACTGCTTCAGTTGTACCCCAGTTTTGGTTTCTTGACTTCTTTTTCATAGTGATCAGGCTCAACATGTAAGTTGGTCATAAAAACCTTAATAATCTCAATATGAAGGGGAGGCAACCTATATGCAATATCCAAATACATCAGATACATTAGTGGTATGTTATCATACAATGAATATTCATAGCTGATACAGACTGAGCCATCTCGAAACTGTTTTAGGCAATATTTCACAGAAAAAAAGGGTGTGTGTATAGTTAAATAAATACAAGTTAGGAGCCATGTTCTGGAAGGGTTAATTGACATAATTAACAGTATCTCAATACAGCCATGATTTTACAGTAACATTAAAAATTTACTGGATACACTATTAGTCCAAAATAAATGCATTCAATATACAATTTTTCATGCAATTCGATAAAACCCCCCTCCCCAATGATTCATGGTCAATAAGGAATAGATTTATTCCAAGTCATTTTGCCAATAGCCATTCATCCAATATAAATTGATTATTCGAGATCTACAGGATCACCTTGACAACGCATCACCTTGACAACGCATCACCTTGACAATGGGTCACCTTGACAAGACCACTTTTAACCCCTGATATATTATGAATTTTGTACTGTATATTTACTTTTAATCCCTGGTGTATTATTAATTTTGTACTGTATATTTACTGTTAATCCCTGGTGTATTATTAATTTTGTACTGTATATTTACTTTTAATCCCTGCTATATTATTACTGATTTTGTACTGTATATTTGAGTTGGATGTCTAACAAAAACAATTGTGGCTGCATGCCACAAAAATTGGTCGGTGATTTGAAGATTTAGGATAAGTTGATTTGCATGAAAAATTGACAAATTACATTCACTCGTGTGAGCTAAAAATTTTCATTACTTTTACAGACGGGTTTAACAACAAAATAGCTTGAGTTATGGAAATATATCAATAATTTGCCACGGAACAATATTCACGGGTTCATTGCAGTTCACAAATAATATGGAATACACATTTTAATCTTCATGAAGATATCACGAATGTTTGACCCATCTATTGAGCGACATAAGGTGAGGTGAGTGTATTCAACCTTGGGTGGATTTGGGTCATTATACATAAAAACGCTGCTCCTGAAATGGCGCTACTAATGAAGCTCCTGTGGCAGTTACAGTTACGTAATTCTCTTATGGTGAATATACAATAAATATATTGCAGGCTCCCGTTACATCATGTATTAACTAGAGAAATGATAGAAATTAATTAAATATGTCATCTGTGAGCATACTTACTACTTGTATTAGTAAACCCCTGCGATGTCAAGCTAGCCCGGAATAAGTTTAACCATTTTTATTATGTAGAGTAATGGCTCAAACAATAATGTATGACATCTTGAACAAAGAGAAGCGTTTTGAGATGCCATATAAACTACCAATAAAATAATCAATAATCCATGGTGGAACAAATAAGAATTTGACGATAGGAAAGCTATGATAAATTTAGCTATTAATTTAATTCTGCGCCTTGTATATTACACAGCAGTGGCAACATGTGGCAACATGGTAACCATGGCAATAACATGCATAGATAACCCAGCGATGTGAAGATAATCTAAGTGAGCATCCACAGTAGGAGTGTATCGACACATCAAAAATGGCTACATCAAATTTTTGATCTTGTTAGAATAACAATTGATATCCTAATAATTCCACAATCAACAGCGATGCAAAGGAATGAGACAATAAAGTTAGAACCTGGTTCTCTTCATTATAAATAAATCGGCAGGTATATGGAAGCTATCGAATAGCATGATTACATATCGATGTACCTAATACAGCGAATGTATCGGTACACCCCTACCAGTGGGAAGGAAATATCACGCGAGCAGACGACGTGACCACTCGAGCGTGACGGCAGCTACATGAAATCGTCTGCATAATCATCAAACGTTCCGCTGTGCGCTACATCAACCAAATCGGACATTTCATCCCGGCCTCCTACATTCAGCGTTGCCTTCTTTTTTTGTTTTTTCTTTTTTTCTTCCTGCAAATCGATGGTAGTGGCTCGCTATAGTTGTTGCTGCCGCACTGTTATGGTTAGCTAACATAAACTACACCGCACACAGCCAGCTCAGATCGGTCAGCCCTAGATACGACTGGCGAGGCAAAATGAAGTCTGGAAATAGCCCCGATAGAATGTAGACAAACCTTACGATGCAAGAGCAGCGTTTACTTAAGGCCTTTACTAACAGGGATCAGCACTGGCTGACAGCACAAACATTGCCCGTTGGGACCAACAGCTTTAGGGTAGTAACAGGTAGCATTCAATAACACCAGTCACTATATATCATGAAAGATTACATCTTCATACAGATGAAGCACTCTCAAACTCTTTGGGTCAACAGCATATCCATTCAGATTCTGAGGTCCAAATTTAGGGTGTTAACTCATGGGCCAGTATATATGGTAATTTGTAAAGTGCAATATTAGTATGACACCGTCTAGTGACAGTACCTCGCTAGTCCACTAAACTATAACAGTGATAATTTAGAATCGTAGATGTGTGGTCTAAAATATGATTGGCTACCAGCAGCCATAGTTTTGTTTGACCTTACAAAATTTGAAGCATTTAAAATGTTGTGAAGGGTTAAATGTTTATTGGTGTCGGTGATAGAAATCCTAGACACTGACCTTTAACTGACGATTTCGTTCGTGGTACATGTTTGTGAATATTAATCCTAGCTTCTTGAGTTCTTCTGTTTCACCTGAAGTCAACACATCAGCCGAATCAAAAATAAACCCAAAATACCTATTTGAAATTTCTTAAAGCGAATAAGCCAAGAAATAATTGTCTGATTCATATCCTATGATTTTCGAAACATATTTCTGTATTTTTATCTCTATAAACTCTACACATCCACATGATGGCCAACAAGTGGAGCTCAAATTTCCTCCATCTTCTTCCAATTTTTTCTCACGCCATTCGTCTGATGTTCATTGCTCCGGGTATCCCTGATTCAGCTTCCAAACAAAGTTGATGGTCATAACAGGTGGCAAAAACTGGATTTTCTACTTCATTGGTCCTAAGAGACTGATGTTTAGATCGCAATTTTCACTTCAATCAGTCCTCTAGAATCACATGACTGACAGTACGAGGCGATGTTTGTTTAATGCGGCCAAAATACAGACAGTTCAAGAAAGTGACGGTTGAACTTTCAACGCGAGGTCCCCGTGTTTTATTTTATCGCAAGAAATCGCTGATGTTATTTCAAGATCATTATTAGTATTATTTTACATTTACGATTTTAATAATTATTTTGTACATGACAGAATTTCAGCCAATGAATACATGGTTTATTATTCAATCAAAAATAAAAAAGCCACAACAATTTTAATTCTCATGTTTATTTACCAGTTCATTTATCGTTCTATGAGTCTAATGAACATCAAAACCAGAGAAACCCTATCGTCTTGTGACCTCTAATAATGTCAAGTATGTGAATACACAGTTGTGCAAAAGAAGAATGTCCGAGCCTCTCCCAAATGGATTCAATGAGGCTCGAAGAGAAGTTTGGGGTATCCCGTTGGGTGCATGATGGGAAATTAACATTTAGTTTTAGAGGAACCTTGAACATTACTCCATTGAGATTGTTTTAGATTTTTTTATAGATTTTTTAGATTTCTTTAAAGAATGCCACAGATGTTCATACGTGACAAACACAACACAGCAACAGACGATTGCTGGCTTTTTTCAAAGAATTACTCCATCTGGCAAGAATAACGTGTGTAACTTACTAGACCATTTGAGTGAAAGGATTGCAATCTCCAAAATAATTTGTAATAACATAGTCTCTGCATGTGAGATAATGCCAAATAATTGCCCTTGAATATAAAAATGACAGAAATATTTAAAATTTAGTGGGTGGCCAAAGACTTTTGCACAGTACTGTATATCTGGACTATTTCTCTTACGCTTTAAATAATATATATACTGTATAAGTACATGATTGTTGATAATATGGGTCTGTGAGTTGGTTTTAATGGTGCTGCAATTTTTTTATTACTTTTGCTATAATTTTACAACTTCTAGCTGTATATCTACGATCAAATATTTTAGAACTGGATAAGTTTATTAGAAATGTAAAAACATATATATGTACACACTCAAAAGACGTGGCAGACGATAATGTTCAGTAACCATGGTGACGTATAAATTCAGTTACGGACGTATGTAGGTAAAAATGGGTCTTATTTATAAAGACAGCTCAGTTGGTATTCTATTCGATTATGGACAAAGAAAATGTCAATATCACTGTACCTTTGAGAATAAATTACTACTAAGGTATAGTAATTATTCCGAAATTTTGAGAAGGTACCTGCATTAGGATGATGGACCAGTGCCCACGGAATATTGTAATAATATCCCCCACTAAACAATCACAGGCACTGGTGAGCATATCTGACCGGACCTTAGCAAAGGTAGCAAAGGCAATCATGTCCAATAACCCAACTGTATTATCACATAGACACTTTTTATAACGAATTTCAGCCCTAAAACCTAAAACAAAATACCGCAATTTCTACATTCTATCTCTGCAATGTCATATACAAATTAAAAGATCTAAAAATATCCCGGAATTTACTATTATTTAAACTCACTAATAGATGCTAAAGATGAGAGAAGATTTACTATTAATTATTTAAACTCACTAATAGATGCTAAAGATGAGAGAAGATTTACTATTAATTATTTACACTCACTAATAGACGCTAAAGACGTGAGAAGATTTTCTAAAAACACTGGAAAGAATTGTGACTTCTGAAAAAAAAACATAAAACAAATGGAGTCATACCTTGGAGAGGTTAGTTGACAAAAAATGGTTTCACTCATCACTCGCTGAAATTTGTGTCTTCTATAATTGTATAAATATTTTTCGAGTTTCCACCCCTCCGACCCCACCCCGAGGCTATTCATTTTGGGTGGGGATAAATGTAACACAATACCAGTCAAAATTAGTGCACGAATTGATTTTTGTGTTATTGGGATGGTGTTGGTGGACTGACAAGAATCTGCGGTTGACATACTGGTCGAATGCATGGCTCAATGTTTGTACTTAGACATAAAAATACTGCACAATATGAAAATGATGGCATATTTTATTTGCATATCCAATCTTTTTATTGGTACTATATATGAGGGATGTGAATATCCCATTAAAGTTCTTGAATTAAATAATTCTATTGTTAAGGACAATTATTAAATCAATTATTGTTACTACCTATGTATGTTGATTCTTGATATGAGCCTGATAATCGTCTATAAATTTTTGTTGCGTGCAAAGATGATTGGGCATCGAAAATACACACTACGTGGAAAGGATGGCATCAAGTTTTCTATACAGTTGAAAATTTATGCAACGTATTCAAAGGAACATCGCAACCCAGATATTATATATATGTCACTGTAGTAAATATCAACTAACAGAATAAAAAATGTCTTTATGATAGTCACAAACTTAAGGATAATTCAGTTGTATACAATATGTCTGCATGATGTACTAGTTCACTGTCTAGTTCGTGCTGCTGTCTCTGTCTGTCTCTGCTGTCTGTTCTCTTTGTGTCTGTTCGTCTACATATGTCTGTCTATGTATAAATTTGCATACGTATCCACGGGTGTACGCGTGTGTGTGTGCCTGCGTTGCTTGCATATTGGTGAAATAAAATGTAATTTCATTAATTTATAATGCCCTTTTAACACATGGCTATCAGACAGGTCACAGATTTACAGAAACTCTGGCCAACTAAAAGTACCGTTTAACAATTGGATAAGGTAAAAATTTGGAAGAAGAAATAAAAAAATAGAAAAGAAAATAAAATCTATACAGTAATATTGCAGATCAAGGAAATATCACTCAAAGGGAAAATATGTCATCACATATGGTGTAAATTGAAATGTTAAACAATGTAAAATATCGCCTGTTGTTACATCATAAAATAGCCTAATTATAAGTGTCACAAGGAATGGTCTAGGTAGTGAGAATGGTGTCTATTAATACAGGTGTATTGGTGTATATGTTGGTGTGTGTTATAGTGTGTGTGTGTTGGTGTGTGTTATAGTGTGTATATTGGTGTGTGTTATAGTGTGTGTGTTGGTGTATGTTATAGTGTGTGTGTGTTGGTGTGTGTGTTGGTGTGTGTATTGGTGTATGTTATAGTGTGTGTGTGTGTGTTATAGTGTGTGTGTTGGTGTATGTGTTGGTGTATGTATTGGTGTGTGTTATAGTGTGTGTGTGTGTGTTGGTGTATGTTATAGTGTGTGTGTTGGTGTATGTTATAGTGTGTGTGTTGGTGTATGTTATAGTGTGTGTGTTGGTATGTGTGTTGGTGTGTGTGTTGGTGTATGTTATAGTGTGTGTGTGTTGGTGTGTGTGTTGGTGTATGTTATAGTGTGTGTATTGGTGTATGTTATAGTGTGTGTGTTGGTGTATGTTATAGTGTATGTGTGTGTTGGTGTATGTTATAGTGTGTGTGTTGTGTGTGTGTTGGTGTGTGTTGGTGTGTGTGTTGGTGTGTGTTGGTGTGTGTTATAGTGTTTGTGTTGGTGTGTGTGTTGCTGTGTGTTATAGTGTGTGTGTTGCTGTGTGTTATAGTGTATGTGTTGGTGTGTTATAGTGTGTGTGTTGGTGTGTATTGGTGTATGTTATAGTGTGTGTGTTGGTGTGTGTGTGGTGTATGTTATGGTGTGTGTGTTGGTGTGCGTGGTGGTGTGTTATAGTGTGTGTGTTGG
>WURV02205611.1:0-26518 GCA_011762755.2 Epimenia babai
GTTTCTAATCAAGAAGGGCAAGTGCAGAAACTCCCGGTGGGGGTTTCTGAACACTTGCCCCTTCCCTACTCCGCGCGAATAGCGCTGCTTCTTTCTGCTTCAAAAGCTGCTTTAAAAACTGGAGCGGTACATGGAGCTAATGAAGCAAGCTGCTTCAGTGAACGAAGAGGTCTCAATGGAATCACAACATTCTTTTGCCTCAAAAAGGTCTTCGTTCAGTGTCAAAAAAGAAGCAAAAAAAAGGGGGTGCGGAATTTGGATTTCTGATCTTGGAGCTGTCTTCGTTCGGTTCGTTCGAGTTGGGCTCTTTCTAGCTGCTTTTGTAGCTCTATGTTCAGCGATGAACATTTGAACTTAAAAATTTTCCCTATGGAGATTTTCAACCATCCACCCAAGAGAAATTCCGTAACATATTAGAGCCTAACGAACCTCTTCGAAGCAGACTTAAACCGTTGATTTTCAGATCTAAAATAGAGGACTTATGAGCCTTCATAAAAACCCATCCCCCGTTCAACCCTCCACACCCTCCACACCCTCCACCAAGCAGTCATACCAACATATTTAAGGGTGGAGGGTTAAAAGTCCAACCCTCCACACCCTCCACCACTTATGTAAACTATCACCCATTTTGGTGGAGGGTGTGGAGGGTTGGTGGAGGGTTAAAACGCACCCTCCACCAAAGTATTAACTTTATATATCAATGCTTTAGAAATCGGGTGGAGGGTGTGGAGGGTTGAAAGGGGGGTGGGAAATGAAATCAGGGGTTATTTTGGGAGATTTTCCACTGATTCCCTTTTTTGATTTTTGTCTCGGGTCGCTCAAATTTCAATCCAAGAAGTGGCAACTCGGAGAGTCGCTTTAATGCTTTTCCAAGACGTACAGCATTGATGTTAAAACCAACTTTCTTGTTCAGTAGTTTTGCCCATTCGGAAGTGGAGTGAGTTTGCTCACCCTGAACGATCACTTCCAGGGCTTCAAAAAGGTCTTTGTCCTTGTCACGAAGAGCCTGAAAAGTACCTTCTTGATTCTTTCGAGTCAGAGCCAGAGCGATGCAGTGTTTGGAGTGAGCCAAGAAGTAGTCAAGAAGCTTCTTTGCCCTCACAAACACGTCGAGACCCACTGAATCGTGAGCTTTGCCATCAAAGAGGGAATCCATTCCATGAAGGCAAGCTATCAACCGATGTAGATGATCGGGAGCTTTGGCATACATCGCCGCGAAAGCTGAGAGCCCTATCTCGTTCATCTCATTCTTGCGTCGATTGTATTCTTTGATCGCATCATCACCGAAAGGAAGGGCTTCATCACTTACTTGCATCACTCCACCTTCCAACTCGAAGGCCCCGTAAATCGTCTCTTCCCAAAGCTTTTGGAAACAGGCTGAGATCTTCTTTCCGTAACCGTTCACTTTCTGTGAGATGGTTGGATGCGACCACAGAAAGCGCTGGATCATTCCGTCGCCTTGCGTCAGGCCAAGAGAATTCAATGTGTCTGGCTGGGTTCCTCCACACACGATGATATAGGGGTCTTCCACGTAGAGATCGTCGGTCTTTTTGCGTAGAACAGAGACTGGCTTGCCCGACCACATTGAAAGAAAAGCCCCTCGGGATCGACCGCTTCCTCCTGTGTGAGTTTGCTCTATCAGTCCGAAGAGCTGGGTGAGTTCGTCCACATCAAGCATGATTCCTCGGGGACTGTATGCCAGAGCTGCGATCAGAGAATCGATGTTGAAGTCATCTGTCTTCGCATGGCTTTGGATCGGCCTTTCTTCTTTGTCCTCCTTGTTGTCGCTTCTTCTTTTCTCTCGCCATCCCTTGAGTTCTTCCTCCCATAAGTACCGTAGATACTTTTCTCGTTGTTCAACAGGCCTCATCATCGCTTGCATGATCGGTGTTTTGGAGCTGCCAGGAGCTGCCACTGTGGCCAGCCAAAGACGAGAGGGTCTTTGAAATCCCTTGGCTTCTATTTGCCACTCTGGACCAAGTGCCAAAGATACGATCGCCAGGGCCTGGACAGCGGCGATATCAGCACAGGCGCGAACGCTATCTGCATAAGCCTGGACAATCTCCTGAAGGGCTGAAGGGAACACATCGAGGGGGAAGACTGGAAGTTCGGGGCTGCAATCTTCTGGCTCCTCTCCCACTCCATAAGTCCGAGCATATGGTCTTTTTGGCTTCGTTTGTAGGGAGGTAAAACTTTCCTCACAAGCGTTCTCGACAGCTTCTTTACCGAACCATTCAAGAACATCACGAATCGTTTTTGTCTGGTGAGATTGGTGCAAGCATTTGAAGCTTGGCACTTTGCCTTCTGGGGTCCAAAGAACGACTGTGCTTTGAGAGTCTGGTGTGCTGTGTTCGTGCTCCCAAGGGCAAATCACTGAGTGCTTGTTGTGCCCGATGGGCTGGTGATAAAAGGATGCTTCTTCAAAGAGACTAACCACGTTGATTGTGGTCAGGTCCCCTTTGAATCCTTTCATCCAGCGGGAGGAGTTTTCTTCTTTTATTGAGATCGTAGTCCCTCTTCGCTCCTTTGGAAGCTTCTGATTCTCCTTTTCTTCTCTCTCCAGTTGCTCCTCGATTTCTTGGGAGAAGAGGGAGAGCAGATCAGTAGGTTTTGGAAGGGAAGAGGGAGCTTCAAAGGTTGCCGTTCGCCAGGGCCGTTCTTGTGTGTTTCCTCCTTTGATCGCTGTCGTTCCATACATCTTCCAGATCCGAGGAGCATCAAAGACAGCTGTGTCTACTTCTGCGTGTTCGTTGTTGAATCTGTGGGCAAACCACCTCAAGAGGACCGCCAGTTTGTCATTCTGGGAGGCCCCTCTTTTATGGTGTTCTTCGACCTGGTAAGGAGTCGTTGGAATCAGAATGTGAGCTCCATTGCCTGACATCCCTTTGATCGTCTCGAGTCCACGAGAAGAAAGAAAATCAATCATGAACTCTTGGAGCAAGAGGGTTTGTTCTAGCTCCTCTCGGGTGGCTGCAATGCGCTTGTTGGGTCTTTTGGTGTCAATGTCCAGGGGAAGCCAACAACGGCGCTCAATGTCGCTAATTTTGCCTCCTTCGCCAGGATTGAGGGTATTGGGTGGGGCTGCGTGCAAGAGCTCTTCTTGGCGCAAATTGAGCCCTACGTAGACGTTTCTCTTGCCATGATTGGCCAGGGCGTCTTTCACCAAAGCGTTGATGTCGTTGTAGAATCCAACCTCTGTTTGCTTTACCTCCCATCGCTTGGATGATTTGTTACCGATACAGCGAAGTTCGAGGCAGCCGTTGCCCCTCGCAAGGAGTAGTTCGGCGAAGGCTCTGATCTGCTCTTTGTCTGGTGGTGGACATGGTAAGACCTTTAAATCCAATGACTTACTTGGATTCGAATTAGTCCCAAAATTGTTGTTACTTGGCATATAGCCTCCTTATAGGAAGGCGCCAACGTCAGCCATGCTCCACTAGCCGCTCAGATTAACTCCAGGTTTGACAGACCCTATAGCCAGTGGATATAATTTCATTGCTTATTATGAAATTATTGGTTTTCGCTACGGCGCCTCAACCCGAACCACCTGCAAGAATGGTTCGGGTTTTGCGGTTAATGGGCAGTCCTTCACCTGAGTCAGCTATCCTACTTTATGATTCCGTCTTCACAAAGCACTTTTTTGACCATAGGCTCGTGGCGAGGGTTTTCTTTTGGCAAGGAGACAGAGCCATACCACCAGGAGAGCAATCCCAGAACCAGCCTTTTTCTGTAAAAAGGAGACTGTGGTGCTCTTTGGGGATTACGAAAATGGACGAAGGGGCTTCTGTTGGTGGTGAGAAGTGTCTACTCACTGGGCTTTTTTTGCTCCTTTTGCTTTTTCTATTTCCTCACGTTTCGCTTTTCGCTCCAGTTCTTCCCGGCTTTTGCGTCTATTTTCTTCTTTCTTGCGTTTCTTTTGCTCGAAGAAGCGGCCAAGTGCCTTCTTGGCCTTTTTTTGTTCATTCGGTCCGAGGAACTCAATTGCTTGAGCGTCGAGCAGTTGGATGGTTGCATCCTTGGGTTCAAAGCGTCCAGTGAGCCAAGCAAATTCTCCCAATTCATCGGGGTAAGGGTAAGGTTGTGCAAAGGGTGTATAGCAAAGTCTTTTGCATTTATAATCCCAGGTGAGGGCCGCAAAGCCATCCTCATGAATATGAGTGATCCGACCCATGACTTCGAGATAGTTAGGGGCAGGTTCCTCAGTTGTTTGAATATTTCGAATATGAATCCTGGGGAGCTGTTTCGATGGTTGGCTATTGGGCAAAAGAATGTCAGTCACAAAAGGCGAGAAGCTGAAGCGTTGGGTTTGGCCAACTAGTGCAGCGATGCGGTCGACTTGCTTTTGTCGGGTGGAGAAGGTGTGTTCGTGGCCTTCGATGGAGAGGGTCCCTTCCCTGTTCTCGGGATGAAAAGAGAGAATCTGGGCTTCGATAACACCCAAGCAACGGTGACATTGTTGTAAGGAGGAGATCTTTGTTCCGTCGTCCAGGGCAAAGCTATGGAGCGGTGCGAATTGCCCATCGTACTCTTGGTAGAGAAAGCGTCTGAAATGGCTTTTGAATTCTTGCAATAGAAGCTGTTCGGGATTGAGTTGGGTAGAGATTGCTTCTTGAGAGCCGGGTTGCTTCTGGTTTTCTGGGATGGTGGTCTGGCTTGCTTGGCTTGGTTCTGTGGATTTGCTCATCATTGTCATCTTCTCCGGGTGTTTTAAGCTATCTTTGTTATAAACTCGTTTTGTACAAATCGTCATATTGAAATCATTCAAAGTGATCTTATAAAATATTTATTTATTTGATTTTGAAGGAATAACACTTGATTTTATATCCTTTGATAAAGGATGTAAGGATCTCTTTCTAAGAATCTATTTAACGTATAAAAGTGTCTGTTCATATTGAATATTACATCAACTTATGCTTCACTTTGAATCAATCTAAAGCTGATTTTGATGTGGAGAGCTAGAGCAGATGGCGTTGACGTATAAGCAAATCAAAGCCTTGAAAAGAATGAAGGTCCGTTTGTTTCGGACAGATCTACGTTTTTTTTCACAGGAGCGTTTGTACAAAGAGTTCTCGACGGCGACTGGAGAGCGGATCGTAAAGGCCAGGCTGATTCGTTGCATCGTGTACCAGGCGGCGACCTGGATGCAGCGGGACAAGGTGCCCAAGGTGGAGGGGAATCTGAGAAGCCTTTTCTATCAGTGGATTAAGCCAGTAATGGCCAAGGTACCAGGTGCTTTGAGTACGACCTTTGATCCTTATGCCGAGATGCTGGATGCGCTGGAGGTGTTTGTGGGGGAGCTGGGTTTGTTTCGGTATCGTGACTTGGAGATCATCGATAGCGATTGGCATAACCGCTTTTATTCGGAAGGACGGAATGCCCATATATTGGTATTCGCAGAGAAGGATGGGTTTATCAGATTCTTGAAAGAGGTCCACGAGAAGTACGATGTGACGGCTGTGGCCTTGGGTGGAGCGCCAAGTCACGTGGCCACCGAGTATCTGGTGGAGGGAATGAAGGAGCGATTCGGGAAGGCGCTGGGACCTCTGGCGTTGATTGGGATTACTGATTATGACCCCAGTGGCTACTTCATCCATGAGGCTTTCAAGCGACAGTTGGAGAGGCATGGCCTTGAGATTAAGACATCAATTACTTTGATTCGACCAAATGAATACACCGAGAAAGAAAGGCTGATCTATAGCTTTGAGGTGCCTTCTTATTATAAGGCTCGGTTGCAAACCTGGATGGAGCAGACCAATGGGATTGATGGTTGGCCTTTGGGCTTGGAAGCGGACTCCATGTCAAAGGCCCAGTTGTGGAGGTTACTGGATAGGGAGTTGGAACCTTTTTATGAAAACGAAGTGTAGTTCTTATTCGAAGTTAATTGGAGAGTTGATACGTTCGATATGATTTTACTTTGGGGATCTTGATTTTGGTCTTGGGTTATACAAATATCCTATAAGTGTTGCTTCAACACCCAACCATCCTCTGCCTTTTTTGTCTACAACAAAGGGTCCAATTTTTACAACTCCATTCCCTTGAACTCTAAGGGTTAGAATGAGACAATGGGGTTTGCTCTTTGGAATCTCTTGACTCACAATTCTCGAGAAATGCCCATTCTTTGTAGTTATTCTAAGCTTATAATTTAATATCAAGTACATAGGTGGAATGCATGAAATCTTTCTTTCTATTGTGGTTTTGTTATGATTTGTACTCACATAAAAGTGTTTTTTGAAAGTCATTCTTTTTGGTAGGGATGCCATTACATCTCCTGTGGTGAATAGGGAGCCAATCACCATAGCTACGAATGTGGATTTTTTGATCCAATTAAGCGTTTTCATCTGTTTTCTCCAAAGTTAAGATTATGAAATAGAGATAAAGGATCCTTTTCAATTGGTATTTTGAAGCTTGACAAAGTTTATCTTAACTTGTTCTTCTTTATCTGATCATTGCCATCAAATAACCAATAGCTTCAAAAAGGTTGTATTGTTGTCAACAACGGCTTACATGCTTAAGGTAAAGAAGAGTGACATTCTTAGGTGGAAAATTTTTTCAATAATTTGTAAATATTTGATTTATATAAATAAATGAAGTTGTCAATAAACAAATTAGGCTGTCAGATGAGGAGGACTAGACTGAATAAGGGGTTTAGTCCCGAAGAACTTTCGGCAAAGATCATGCTCGATTATGGGGAGGATTTAAGTGCCAGAACTATTCGCAATATTGAACAAGGAAAAACTAAAGGTAACATTCGAAGCTTTCTTTTGATTATGGCAGCTTTGAAAGACTATGAATTGGAAAAGGCTTATGATTAGCTTATAAGACTTATAGCTGCTCATGAGGGAGATTTTAAATGATTGATTTAAAATCAAAGTTTTCTCAACTATTAAAGAAAGCGGAGGAAATAGAGTTGGATAGCTCTATTATCCAAAGTGAATTTCAGTATCTTTTTGATATATCTGATAAAAATCAAGGTCATAATACTTATTATACCATTTTTCTAAGAGATGTGTTTAGTGAAAATAGATACAGGAATCCATTTGATCCCAGTAAATTAGGAGAATTCCTTCATGTGGATGATATTGTTTTTCATCCAAATAAAAGTAAAATAGGGCCTTCTATAAATGGCATAAAAACTCTTGAAATGCAAATGAGTAGCTCCATTGATACATTCAATAAATTAATAGTATCTTTTACTCAAAATGCCAATGGTATAAATAGGTTTATAGATATTCAAATTCTTAGAATAAATAATGATACTTACCCAGGTCAAAGATATAACTTACTTATGAAAAAAGAGTTTATGGAATCAAAGCAATATATAGAAGATATTCAACTCTCCATAGAAAATTTATTTAATGATAATAGTATACAGGTATTAAAAATAAGTGGAGGACCCACAGTAAATAGTGATTTAACAACAGACGTTTTTTTAGAAAGTTCTTTAGATACATATAATTCAATAGTTGGAGTTTTTCATCACAACCCATCGAAGCTAGAAGAGTTAATAGGGAAAAAGGTTATAAAAGTGGATCAAATGGAAAGTATGGCAAAAGCCCCTATAAATCAAACGAATAAAGATAATTTTGCAAGACCTAAAATAACAAAAAATGTAATACAGGAAAATAAATATGAAGATATCAAACATATACAGTTTGTAGAAAGCCATCATTTAGTACAAAGAATTGTTGCCCAACTTGCTCCCAACAACTACTCGTTAGTCCTAAGACACACTGAAGCAGAAATTTGTCCAAAGGAAGGTCATTTCTATGGTTTAGAAAAAGAAGCTAAAAAAGCTGAATCTGTTATAGGTAATCCAACACATGATCTTTCAGAATGTTCGATTTACGTTACAAAAACGAGATATGTTGGACGTGATTTGCTTTATATGCACACCAATTTTACCAAATTATCCTTATATACGTTTACTTCTCAACTAACTCCATGTCTAGTAGCGAACTTCAATGATATAGGGGAGTTCGAGTTAGTTCCTCTACTTTATTCTTTACTAACAGCCCTTTACATTGAAGAGGGAGTAAAAAAAATGCCAATTACAGAATTAAGTGACCCTATCAAGAGGGTAGAATTTGCAAAAAACTACCTAAGGCTTCATATATACGTAGATAAAAGTGGACTAACTAGCCACGAGTACAATACTATCTTCAAAGGTCTTGGCTACGAATTAAAAGATACCATAAAAACTCATACATGGAGTCCAGTAAAACCTAACACACGCCATCCTACAAATGACACAAAAATAAAAAAATCTAAAAAAAGAACAACAGAAAAAGATAAACCAACCTCAACAAAATCATTTGCAGACTTTTTCCTTATCATAATAACTTTGGTAAGCTTGTTTTGGTTACTTTTCCTGCTTCTCGATTGATTATAATGTGCACGCTTTTGGAAACTTACTCAAACGTGGTAAACACCTGAACAAAGCCTCTCTTGAGGTCTAATATCAACTCTGACACCTCTGAGAGCCTTGTGGCCCATAGGGAAGGTGAGGCTGATAATAAATGTTATGACAACTCTATAAGCCCAATAAGGCTATCGGAAAACAGAATGTTTTTTCGTTATGGTAGGATTATCTTGCGGATTCTATGATTACCAGTGTCGGCGACATATATGTCGCCGTTGGAATCGATAGTTAGTCCAAAAGGCGCATCAAATCGAGAAGAAAGAGCCAGTCCGTCCTTATATCCAGCCATTCCGTCGCCTGCGATTGTGGTGACATTCCCATTCGTATCGATCTTGCGTATCCTGCTATTGTTAATATCAGTCACGTATATGTTGTTCTTTGAGTCGATAGCCAAACCTAAGGGAGCATCGAATTGTGCGGACTTTCCTAAAGCATCTTTGTACCCAGCTACTCCGTCACCTGCAACGGTAGTGACGTTCCCATTCGTATCGATCTTACGTATCCTATTGTTATAAAATTCAGCAACATAGAGGTTATCTTTCGAGTCGATGGTTAACCCTCTTATTCCATCAAACTTTGCTAGCTTTCCTAAAGCATCTTTATAGCCCGTTGTTCCGTCACCTGCTACCGTCGTTATCTTTCCTGAACCATCGACTTTCCGCACTCTTATATTGTCAGAGTCAGCTATATAAAGATTCCCTTTTGTATCAATGGCAATTCCATATGGCTCGCTTAGCCGAGCCGAGGTTGCGGGTACCTCGCCAATGAATCCTGAACTCCCGTTTCCTGCTATAGTCGTTATGAATTGATTGTTTTCTATTTTCCTAATTCTGTGATTTTTTGTATCAGCTATATAAATATCCCCTTTTGAATCGAATATGATCCTTCTGGGACTGTTGAATAAAGCTTGACTTATCAACCCTTCTCGATGGCCAGGCGTAGCACCACCTGAGATAGTTATTACACAGCCTTCATCAACCTTACCATCGCAATCATCATCTGATTTATTACATGACTCAGATTTAGAGAACACAGTCTGAGGGCATTGAAGCTTCCCACCTTTGCAGACGGTCATACCTTTCGAGCAGGGGCCCTTTTGATTCGGCACGTTGCAGGTGTTTCCTACTCCAGCGACAGAATCATCTACCATCCCGTTGCAGTCGTTGTCTTGGCCATCACAAACTTCGCTCTGCGGAGTCACTTGCCCCACACAGGTGCCCCAAGAACCCGCTTTGCAAGTTTCGCTTCCAGCCTTACAAAGACCTTTACCATCAGTCCCTGGTCGACCTTTGTAACAAGCTCTGACTAAGCCATCGTCGAGAGAACCGTTACAGTCGTTGTCTTTTCCATCACAAGTTTCGGTGATTGGACCGATCTCGCCCTTGCATTCTTTGCCCCACTTCCCACCCTCACAAGCCTGGGTTCCTACTTGGCATGGAGTCGTACAAGAAAAGCTATTTCCTGCGACTTTCTTACAGCCTTGGCCCTTCGTATAACAAGCCTGGGTTTCTCCAGCTTTACAATCGCAATCTTCGTCGATTTGGCCGTCACAGTTATTATCGACCTGGTCGCAGCTCTCCTTTGCTTCGGGAAACACTTCACCTTGGCAGCTATCCCACTCAGGGCACTTCCCTTGCGCTAGAATTACACATTTCTGCGTGCCTGCCTTACAAATCCCTTTACAGTCCCATGTAACACCATTCTGAGTACAGCCTTTGGAGTTTGAGTAACAATCCCGCTTCTCCCCAAGCATACAAGAGCCCGCGCAAGGATCCTTATCTGGTTCCCTTTCTGTTGTTTCGGGGATTGGTTCTGGGGAGGGTTCCTCTAAGCCTGATGCATCCGCTGTATCAATAACAGGCTCTACAAGTGACTCATCAGGAGCCTTCGCTTCGAACCGTTCGGCCCCAACATCAGTCAGAAACTCTTTCGCTACTTCGCGAGGAGCGGGTTTCCTGATTTTGTCGAGCCACCACTGAGGCACACACTCACGCTGCTTATAGCAAACCATTCGGCCTCTGCCATTGGTACCTTCGTTACACTCCGCATCTGTGAAACAAGGCACTTTCCGACCGACCACACACGAAGAAAAGCCCCACAAGAACAGGGCCAGCAATACGTAGCTTCCGAATCGGTTCATTCTTTGGCTCCCCCATCCTTCAATTCGTTTGCGGTCTCTTGGGTCACACACCATCCTTCGACGCATTGATAAGGGGTTGGACAGACATTCTGCTCATTGCAGGCACGAGAACCGCCCACTAAGCAGCCCACGACCAAGAGACCCAAACCAGAAGCTAACAAAAAAATCCCGATATATCGAATCATCATGGAAGTCCTCGGGTCAAGAGCAACTTGGCTGAGGAACTTGGAGGCACCAAAGCCGCTTTCTTCGCTTGTGGCTTCTGTTTTCGTGATATCAACTCTATGACAAAGATGGTCACACCTGTTGCCAATAACACACCGCCTGCCACCCACATTACCGTAGCAATGGTTCCGTTGGTTTGTGCTGATTCTGTCTCTTTGAGTGCGCTAGCTGCATCGAGTTGCTCCAAAAGTGAGCCTTGGGCGCTTTGCTGGGACATCACCCCAAACGGAATCGCCATGCCCGCACTAACGACTGCCAGCCCCACAACAATAACTGATGCCGTGTGCCCAAAGCCCTCTCTTTTCTTTTTAGTTTTCGGTGTAGACCGACTCTTGGGCCGCTTGATGGAAGCAAAGAACTGTTTCACCTCTGGGGATTGTCCTGGTGGCAGCTGAGCATTTGGATCGAGCTGCAAGGTCTGACGCCAAACGTCTTTGGCCTGGCTCTTTTGATTCTCATTGTAGTAACACACGACGAGATGACGTAAGGCTTTCACCTTATCGGCTTTAGAAATCTTGGGGTTCTGCAGATACGTTTCAAAAGCTTTTCGGGCCTTCGCAAATTCCAGATTCTTATAATGCATCAGGCCACTTTGAAGCTGAAAATTAGAAGCCCAAGCCTCTAAAGGTAACGAAACAAAGATCCCCAAACTAACGTAAACTATGATTCTTGCGAACATTCAACAACCTATGCTTTGGTCACATTATCCAAGGATTGCATTATCTTCCATTCGTTTCAGAACATCAAATCCTTCTCTTAGAATCATCGGGAAGAGCTTAGTTATTCCACATAGTCTCACTCAACTGAGCGGAGCCACTTGTCTCATGGCCAGGTGTACCGCTCCAGTTTTTTTTAGAAGCTTAAGTAGGTAAAAGAAGCAGCGCTATTCGCGCGGAATAGGGAAGGGGCAAGTGTTCAGAAACCCCCACCGGGAGTTTCTGCACTTGCCCTTCTTCATTGTAATTCCGAAAGTTCGCGCCAGATTTGGAGCGTGCCCAGCATACGCTGGTCCCACTCCAAATCTGTCACTGCACTGTCGGGCCCTTCGGGCAGGGCTTTGCTTTCGCCTCTCAAAGAATTGAGAGAGGCGATCAGAAAAAAGTTGATACCCCCTGAGATGCTGCGCTCTCTCGCCCCCAGGGGGCGATTCACTAGCTTAATCCCCCGAAGGGACCAGTGCCTGCTCCCTCTTGCCCCCCAGGGGGCAATTCACCCACGCAGTTGATAGGGATGAGCTGTGTGATCTCCCCTTCGCAGCTCCGCCAGTGGCAGCATGGCTTCTTTGGTAGCCTATTTCATCATAAAAAACATATATTTATCTCCAAAAAAGGCTTGACTTTGTGAGCCTGAAAATGCTATTATGTAACTGTCTTTAATGAAGAAAATAGATCTCAAGAAAGGAGCTCAAGAGACAGAAGAACCAAAGCAAAAAAGAAGAAGATTCAGCCAGGCGCCACTATCACATAACGCCTGGCCGATGACACCCAACTCAACTTGAAATGAAGAGGTATCAGCCAATGAGTACAGTTGCATTCGTCCCACGTCAAGCCACACAGCCACAAAAAAGCCCCTATGCCAAGCCACACAAATCCCCGATGCAGCTAGCAGGTAGGCTGCTGTCCCAGTTTGAACAAGATCTCAAGAAGGGAGAGAGCCGACGCGCAAATCTGGTGAATGAAGCTCTTTTGGAACTTCAAAAGCTGATGTCGCCAGATGAAGCCCGCTTGATCGAGCGAGAGATTGCCGATGCCTGGCGCCGCGCCTGTGGCTGGAGTTTCTAAGTCTGCCTTTGCAGCTACCGTGCTCCTCTGTGGGCGCGGTGGCTGCTTTCTTTTGGAAGGAGGCGGCTATGCCCATACCTTTGATTTCAGATCTCGCTTTGCATCCTGAAGATGCCAGGTACCCAGAGCTTCTGCGTGAGATATCAGCAGCACCAGAGCTACATGTAAGAGGCCATTTACCCGAGAAGATGCGAGCCGTGACTTGTGTAGGCACTCGCAAGCCCACCCACTGGGGCCGCATCGTGACAAAACGAATCGTGCAGATGCTAGTGAAGAATGGATACAGCATTGTCTCGGGCCTGGCGGTAGGTCTCGATGCAGTGGCTCACGAAGCAGCTCTTGAAGCTAATGGCCACACAGTGGCAGTGCTGCCTTGCTCACTAGAGCATCTATATCCTCGATGCCACCAAGACTTGGCTGAAAGAATCCTTGCTTCAGGTGGTGCTTTAGTCACTCCATTTGCCCCTGGATACCGTATGAATCGGGGCTCCTTTATCAAGCGGAACAGGATCCAAAGTGGCTTATCTGTGGCCACTGTGATCATGCAGTGCGCACCAAAAAGCGGGACCATCCACACGGCTCACTTTGCCCAAGAACAAGAAAGGCTGCTCTGCGTGACTCAGCCAGCTGGAAGCTACGTACAAGAGCCCCAAAGCCAGGGCAACAAGGAGCTTCTACGATCTCCAGGATGCTTGCCTTTGCGCTCTGCTGCTGATTACCCTCTCTTGCTCCAAAGTCTACAAAAATCTCGGTAGAGACTGAAGCTGCAACAAGTGGCCAAAGGCTCTAGTGAAGCAAAAGGCGGAGCTGCAAAGGGGAGATCACACAGCTCATCACATCCCCATCAATTGCGTGGGTGAATGGCCCCTGGGGGCCAGAGGGAGCAGGCACTGGTCCCTTCGGGGGGTTGGCTAGTGAATCGCCCAGGGGGCGAGAGAGCGCAGCATCTCAGGGGGTATCAACTTTTTTCTGATCGCCTCTCTCAATCTCTTGAGAGGCGAAAGCAATAACCCGCCCGAAGGGCCCGAAATGTCTAGTGACAGATTTGGGGTGGGTGAGGCGTATGCCGAACACGCCTCAAATCTGGCGCGGACTTTCGGTTTCTAATCAAGAAGGGCAAGTGCAGAAACTCCCGGTGGGGGTTTCTGAACACTTGCCCCTTCCCTACTCCGCGCGTACAGCGCTGCTTCAATTCGCTTCTAAAGCTGCTAAAAAAACTGGAGCGGTACATGGAGCTAATGAAGCAAGCTGCTTCAGTGAACAAACAGTTCTCAATGAAATCCCAACATTCCTTTTACCTCAAGACTGTCTTCGTTCAGTGCCAAAAAAGGAGCAAAAAAAGGGGGCGCGGAATCTGGATTTCTGATCTTGGAGCTATCTTCGTTTGGTTCGTTCGAGTGGGGTTCTTTCTAGCTGCTTTTGTATCACTATGTTCAGCGGTGAACATTTGAACTTAAAAATTTTCCCTATGGAGATTTTCGGAAATATTACTCTCTTCGTATTACTACTGAACATATATCTGAACAAAATAATGTTATTCTAGGGTTCAACTATTGAGTTTCATACGTAGATATTTGCCTCTTTGTTTACGGAAACCTTTTCCCATCTTCCAATTAAAACGCCACAAACGCCACAAACGCCACAAGCCTTTGATACCAACGATTTCCGGGTGTGGCGTTTCTTTTCCAAAACGCCACAAACGCCACGCCTTATGTAAACTTTCACCTAGATCTGTGGCGTTTGTGGCGTTTCTTTTTCAAAACGCCACAAAATATAGTCTTTATATTTCAGTATGATCGGCGTTTGTGGCGTTTGTGGCGTTTCTTTTGGGAGGAGGTTCTGTGTTTTTGAGTCATTTTAAGATTTTTCAGGATTCATTTTCCAAATTCGAGCGTTCCTATTTTTGATTTCAGGGCGCTCAATTTTCAATCCAGACAAAGGAAGCTCTGAGAGTCTTTTTAAAGCTTTTCCAAGGCTCCTTGAATTGATCTTAAAACCAACTTCCTTGTTCAGTATATTTGCCCATTCAGAAGTGGAGTGAATTTGCTCATCTTGGATGAGCATTTTCAAGGCTTCAAAAAGGTCCTTATCTTTGTCACGAAGAGCTTGAAAAGTTCCCTCTTGAGTCTTTCGGGTCATGGCCAAAGCGATGCAGTGTTTTGAATGAGCCAAGAAGTAGGCAAGAAGCTTCTTTGCTCTCACAAAAACGTCGAGACCAACAGGCTGGTGGGCTTTTCCTTCAAAGAGGCAATCCATCCCGTGGAGACAAGCTACGATCCGATGCAGATGATCAGGAGCTTTGGCATACATCGCTGCGAAAGCTGAGAGGCCTATCTCGTTCATCTCATTCTTCCGTTGATTGTATTCTTTGATCGCTAAATCCCCGAGGATAAGGGCCTCATCTTCCACTTGCATGGTTCTCCCATCCAGCTCGAAGGCATCGTAGATGGTCTCTTCCCAGAGCTTTTTGAAGCAAGCGGGGATTTTCTCTCCGTATCCTGTGACTTCCTGTGAGATCGTTGGGTGTGACCACAGAAAGCGCTGAATCATGCCATCACCTTGGGTCAGGCCCAGGGAACTTAAGGTGTCTGGCTGAGTTCCTCCACAAACGACGATATAGGGATCTTTGACATAGAGATCATCCGTTTTTTTGCGAAGAACGGACACTGGTTTCCCAGACCACATCGAAAGGAAAGCGCCTCGTGAACGTCCGCTTCCTCCTGTGTGCGTTTGTTCTATCAGTCCGAATAACTGCGTCAATTCATCCACATCGAGGATAATTCCTTGGGGACTGTAAGCCAGCGCTGCAATCAGTGAATCAATATTGAAGTCGTCTGTCTTGGCATGACTTTGGGTCGGTCTTTCTGTTCTCTCTTCTTTATTTTCTTCGCTGCCTTTTTGGGCCTTCCACTCTTGGAGTTGTAGTTCCCACAAGAGCCTTAAGTATTCTTCTCTTCGTTCGACAGGTATCATCATCGCGAGCATCACGGGAGTTTTGGCGCTGCCAGGAGGTGCCACAATGGCGATCCAAAGACGAGAGGGCCTTTGAAATCCTTTGGCTTCTATTTGCCAGTTTGGACCAAGTGCCAAAGACACGATCGCCAGGGCTTGGACAGCGGCTATATCGACGCAAGCGCGAACGCTATCCGCGTAGGCTTTGACGATTTCTTGCAGGGTTGAGGGAAAGACATCGAGGGGAAAGGCTGGAAGTTCTGGAATGCAATCCTTTGGCTCTTCCTGTGATACATGAGTCCGAGCACCAGGCCTTTTTTGTTCTGTTTGTGGAGAGACAAAGCTTTCCTCACAAGCGTTTTCGACAGCTTCTTTACCGAACCATTCAAGGACATCACGAATCGTTTTTGTCTGATGAGATTGGTGCAGGCATTTGAAGCTTGGTACCTTCCCTTCTGGGGTCCACAGGACGACCGTGCTTTGTGAGTCAGGCGTGCTGTGTTCGTGCTCCCAAGGGCAAATCACTGAGTGCTTGTTGCGCCCGATGGGCTGGTGATAAAAGGATGCTTCTTCAAAGAGACGAACCACGTTGATTGTGGTCAGATCTCCTTTGAATCCTTTCATCCAGCGGGAGGAGTTTTCTTCCTTTCGCGAGATTGAATGTCCTTTTCGCTCCTTTGGAAGCTTTGGATTCTGCTTTGCTTCTCGCTCCAGTTGTTCCTGAATCTCCTCAGAGAAAAGAGCCAGAAGATCGACGGGCTGGGGATGAGAAGAGGGAGCTTCAAAAGTGGCAGTGCGCCAGGGTCGCTCTTGTGTGTTTCCTCCCTTGATCGCGGTGGTTCCGTACATCTTCCAGATACGAGGAGCATCGAAGACAGCGGTGTCTACTTCAGCATGTTTATTGTTGAATTTGTGGGCAAACCACCTCAAGAGGACCGCAAGTTCGTCGTTTTGGGAGGCCCCTCTTTTGTGGTGCTCCTCCACTTCGTAAGGAGTTGTTGGGATTAGAATGTGAGCTCCATTTCCTGACATTCCTTTGATCGTCTCGAGTCCACGAGAAGAAAGGAAGTCAATCATGAACTCTTGGAGCAAGAGGGTTTGGTGTAGCTCCTCTTGAGTGGCTGCGATGCGTTTGTTGGGCCTTTTGGTGTCTATGTCCAGGGGAAGCCAGCAACGATGTTCTATGTCGATTATTTTGCCTCCTTCGCCTGGATTCAGGGTATTGGGTGGAGCTGCATGCAAGAGTTCCTCCTGGCGTAGATTGAGCCCCACGTAGACGTTTCTTTTGCCATGATTGGACAAGGCATCCTTTACCAGTGCATTGATATCATTGTAGAAGCCAAGCTCCGTTTGCTTGGTATTCCAACGTTTGGATGACTTGTTGCCGATGCAGCGGAGTTCGAGACAGCCTTCGCCCCTCGATAAGAGCAGTTCGGCAAAGGCTCTGATCTGTTCTGGGCCTGCCTGTGGGCAAGGTAATACCTTTAAATCCAATACTTTACTTGGATTCAAACCAGTACCCGAATTGTTGTTACTTGGCATATAGCCTCCTTTTGGGAGGCGTTCACGTCAGTCATGCTCCACTGGCCGCTCAGATTAACTCCAGGTTTGACAGACCCTATGACCAGTGGATATAATTTCAACGAATTGATTGAAATTATAGACAGTCTTTGAACGCCAGAAGCCCGAACCACCTCTCACAACGGTTCGGGTTTCGTTCATTTCAGGGGTTTGTCGTGAACCCAGGATTGGTATGCTACCTGATTGGCTGGCTTTCTCAAAGCACTCTTTTGAGGAGGGGTATATCAAGTCATGTGCTCAAGGGTGGCGTCTTGAAGTACAAATGCGACATCTGTTCCAGGTAATCGCCCAGATGAGAGTTGAACTCCGTAGTCATCAACCCCGACGATAGTTCCTTGTAATCGAAGAGGTCCGATGGGTTGGGTGCAGAAGAGAGCTTTCTCGTTTTCTTTGGGAGGTTCGGATTGATTGGCCAGGTGGTTTTCTATTTTGAGTCGCCATTTTGTGAGGACCTCATGCTCGATGGGAAGCTGGCAGCGAAACCAGGTTTTTGTTCCTGTTTCACTCACGCGGTTCAAAGCGCAGACCATCGTTCCGTTTGGATTGAGATCACTTTGGATGAGACTGGCAGCCTCAAGGTAGATATTTTGGAATGTGGATGTGATGCGTGTGTCTCTTGTGACGAGCTGATCTGGAAGGGGCCAGGCCTCCAATTCAAAGAAAGGACAAGTGAGGTGGTGGTCAGGGTCGCCATCGTCCTCACAAGGAAGGTGAGAGGGCACGTATTTCAAAAGAGGAGGATGCTCGTTTTCGGTTTTGCGAGGAGCTGCTTTAGGAAGAGGCTTGAGCCTTTGAGACCAAGGGAGGTATCCAAGTTCTCGCTTTCTTTCTAGCTCCTTTTGGTGCTTATTTCTCCTCTTCCTTTTCAGGTTGGCTTTTTTACGGCTTTGGTTTTTCTGTTTGTTCTTGCCCACAGGAGAATCCTTTTCTCTGATGTTTGTGATTTTGTTCTGTGAGTATAGCACTCAGAGGTGACAGGTAGGGACTGACTCAATCAGAGCAGCTGTCCAATTCGAAGATTGGGTGAAGGCTGGCTTGGTGCAACTGGGGCATATGTTCCTTTATTTATACCCATTACTATGAATCAATAGTTTGTTTTATAAGGAAATTTACCTATGTTTGTCATGCATAATAAAAGATGTCAGGATCTCTTTCTACAAATCTCTATAACGTATAAAAGTACCTGTTCATATTGAATATTACGTCAACTTATGCTTCAATTTAAATCAATCTAAAGCTGATTTTGATGTGAGGTGATGAGCGGATGGCGTTGACGTATAAGCAGATCAAAGTCCTGAAAAGAATGAAGATCCGTTTGTTTCGGACGGATCTGCGTTTGTTTTCAAAGGAGCGATTGAAAGAAGAGTTCTCGACGGCGACAGGCGAACGGATCGTGAAGGCTAGATTGATCCGTTGCATCGTGTACCAGGCGGCTGTCTGGATGCAGCGCGGCAAGGTGCCCAAGGTGGAAGGGAATTTGAGAAGCCTTTTTTATCAGTGGGTCAAGCCAGTGATGGCCAAGGTCCCAGGAGGCTTGGGAACGACCTTTGATCCATATGCCGAAATGCTCGATGCCCTTGAGGTATTCGTGGGAGAGTTGGGCATCTTTCGATATCGAGACCTGGAGATCATTGATGGGGATTGGCACAACCGCTTTTATTCGAAGGGGCGTAATGCTCATATCATTGTTTTTGCCGAGAAGGACGGGTTTATCAGGTTTTTGGAAGAGGTCCACGAGAAGTACGATGTGACGGCTGTGGCTTTGGGTGGAGCACCCAGTCATGTGGCAACGGAGTACCTGGTGGAGGGATTGCGAGAGAGGTTCGGGCGATTGTTGGGTCCATTGGTGTTAATTGGGATCACTGACTATGACCCAAGTGGTTACTTTATCCACGAAGCTTTCCAAAGACAGTTGAAGGGGCATGGCTTGGAGATCGAGGCGTCGCTGTCTCTGATTCAGCCAGGTGAGTACAGCGATAAGGAGAGAATGATCTACAGCTTTGAGGTGCCCTCGTATTACAAGGCTCGACTGCAAACCTGGATGGAGCAGACCAATGGAATCGATGGATGGCCTTTGGGCTTGGAAGCGGATTCTATGTCAAAGGCCCAGTTGGGGAGGCTATTAGAGAGGGAGATGAGGCTCTTTTATGAACCTGAAATTTAAGTTCTTATGCCTTAGATATATAGATTATACTTAATCGATTCTTGACAGTCCCATATCATGTGGGCTAGGACACTACATCAGTTTAGTGATAATTTATTGGGAGTGGAAAGATGGAAAGACGAAAAATTGTTATAGGTTTACTGGTAGGTGCTTTTTTGATTCTACTTGGGGTTATGGGGAGGTTGTTACCTCATCCCCCCAACTTTGCTCCGATAGCTGCTATTTCTTTATTTGCTGGATTCTTTTTCAAGAGAAAACTCTTGGCGGCTCTACTACCTTTGTCTGCGATATTAATTGGTGATTTTTTTATAGGCACTTATAATATAAAAATTGCTGTTTTTGTTTACTTATTTCTGATAATTCCTGTATTTTTTGGTGCTAAATTACAAAAGAATATTGAAAAAAAGAAGGAGCATAATATGTTCCTTTTCTCTTCAAGTCGATTGTTTGGGTTCAGCCTTCTTGGTTCTACTTTATTTTTTATTGCCTCTAATTTTGCTGTATGGTTATGGGCAGGCCTTTATACTAAAACTTTCAGTGGTTTGATGATGTGTTACGTTATGGCTCTTCCATTTTTCGAATATACACTTTTAGGTGATCTTTGTTATACGTTTTCTTTATTTGGCATTTATTATGTTGTGAATAGTGTATTTGTGAATGCTCAAATACGAGATGTAGAAGAGTTTTCTACAGTGAGCATTTAGTTTTTCAAACATAAGGAGTTTAGATTCATGAGCTTGATAAAGAAAAAAAAACTACTTCTTCCTCTCTCTTTCTTATTTTGTTTGTTAACAGTTCCAGCAGTAAATCAATCAAATGCAGCTAAAATGAAGTCATCTTTTGTTCAACTTGTTGTTCATTATGGTAATGGAGCATCAAAAAGTTTTAAAAAAATTCCATATTCAAAAGGAATGACAGGACAAGATGTTATGAATGGAGCAAAAAAAATTCTTCCTAAATTGAGTTTTGTGGCGACAAAACATCCAAAGCTAGGATTGTTTATGCGAACAATAGATGGTCTTGAAGGGATAAAAAAGAAAAAAGCTTTTTGGCATTGTGCCTTCAATAAAAAGCCTTGTACAAAAAGTTATGCAAAATATATATTTAAACCTGGAGATCAGCTTATTTGGACTTATAAAAAGTACTAGCAGTAAGAATCTCTACTTTAATTATACCCAACCTAAGTGAAGTTCTGCTCCAATAAGATCTATCCCAAGTAAAACAAAGTCATCTTCTAGACCAGGTCCTTTTCCAACAACTTCTATAGACAATGTTTGAGCCTCTTTGGGCTTTATGACGCCTCGGGGGATCTCAAAAACATGTTCTTCATTGTCTTGGCCATTTGTGTCTTTTATATAGCCTAGAAGGTAACTATCTATTGTTACTTTATGGCTTTGCCACTCAGCTAGAGTCTCTATTTCAGAAGTATATATTTTTATAGATATTTTCTGAGGGCTAGGTTGAATGTTATCAATCTTTATAGGTAGTAGTACAGATAACCCTACATAGGTAGCGTTCTTAAAGTCACCGAATTCGACAACAGAGTTGTCTCCCAAGTGTAGATTTAAATTATGCTTTGGCAATTTACTCTCCTAGTCAAAAAAGTCCGAGGATTCATTAGAGTTGATTCACAATAAGCCAGAGGGGTAAACCACCACAGTGAAAGTAGATTTTCCAGGCGACCAGCCAAGCAGCATAAGGGTGAAGCGGAGTGATCGATTTTCAAATTCCCCCGATTCCTCGCAATGTTCATAATGACGCTGCTCACTGTACAACTTTTCCTCTCTGGCCTTGGGATTGAAGTTTTTTCTAATCTTATCATGAAACTAAGCGCCGCCCTTATTGTGAATCAACTCTATTATCCACATGTTCCTTTGTCGATTTTATGTCGATTAGATTTACCAATAATATGCCAATTTATATTGGCACCCGGTTTTTTTATTTTACATGTACCAAACCCTTTGTCTGCGCTCTTTTTATTGATTGTGAGCCACCACCATCCACCTACAGAGCGCGAGTCAATATCGTTAACGCTGATCAAAAATTTACTTTTAGGAGCTACCTTTTTACAGTCTATCGTTTTTTTATTAGCCAGACACTGAAATTTTCTTAAACCATGCTTTGTTTTAGATGCAAATTTATGTGCATCAGCAACAGTCATACCTTTTTTATAAGGTATTCTGTGAGTGATAATAGTCTTATCATGAAATTTAACAGTTAAAGTAATCCATTGTGATTTTTTATTTAGATTTTTAGCTTGGATGAACTTAGTAGATATTATTAATATGAGAATTAAAGTAGATAAAGTAATAAATATCAACTTGTTCATAGCTTTGTCCTTTAGTGAAAAGAAAAAGAAAACTTAATCGATATAGATAATGAAGTCAAGGTGGGTGCGAAAAATGGAGTGAAAAACACTGAACAAATCCTCTTCCAAGTCCTAATATCAACTAAGATACCTCTGAAGTCGTTGGGGCCCATAGAGGGGGTGAGGCTGATAATAAATATTATGTCTACTTTTTTCAACAAAGCCTTCCTTCAAAGTGCCTTTCTGCGCGTGTACCCATGGTTAGATAATCTTCTGGATTCTGTTGTTATCCATGCCACCGATATAAATATTGCTCTTGGAGTCTTCGGTGTGCCATAAACTCCAGAGTGAAAAGTCGTTTGTGATAGGAGCAATAAGGTATGAGAATTCAATATAGAGGACCGTTGTTTATATGGTTGTTATGGCTCTCTCTGTTTATGTTCCAATGTTCAGAGCCTGTTCAAACAGAACCTGTACAGGAAGGTGTTTCAGCGGAGCTTGTCATCAACGATGCTGGTTCGATGGAAAGTGCCCAAGGCGAACCACCCGACGGATTGACTCTGGAGTTTGAAGCTGACCAGTTAGAATCCCCTAACTCTGAGCCAATTAAGGAATTGCCCAGAGATATAACGCCCATGGATTTCACGCCTGAGCAACAAACACAAGAACCACGCTCAGAATCTCAAAATGAAGAGCTTATCCAAGAAAAACAGATTGATAACGGTGGACCTCGAAAGGGATTTGGTGTTATCAGTGGAGATTGTGGCGTTCTTGATGATGCAGAATGGAAGTCTTCAAAGCCTTTTCTATTTCGAAATACCATTGATTTTGGTGCAACGCCATTCGATGAAAAAAAACTCACCCCTGGTGGTCAAAAGATCTGGAAAGACGGAAACTTGGGCGGAAGTTCTGTACATTCAGAAATATTTGCTTATGAAATTTTGTATCGATGTGAGCTGTCTGTACTACTCAAAAGTGAGGGTGAAATTAAATACAAAAATACAGGAGGTAAAAAGACAGATATGTTATTAGAAATAGATACCTATAAGATAGGCGTCAGTGTCACTCGAGCCTATCAGTTCCCTCCAACGAGCCCTTATACAATAAAGAAAGCCACAACGTTGTTAACAAAAAAGCTCGGTGATATTCCCTTGAGTGCAACCAATGCTGCAACTCAAGACGCTTGGAGTCGATCAATACTCCATATCCTTGCCTACAACAAACAACACGCAGACACCGTTGAGGCTGCTTACAAAATGCTTGATGCCAAAATTAAGACTGACATCATACTTATTGTGACAGTCACAGATGGCAAGGATGAATATATCTACAAGAATTAGTAGGGTTCGTTCATACTTGGGGCTCAAGGGTTTGCGAGAAACGCAACACTTTTGACTACACAAATGACCAGGCACATGGCCGTGAACGCCGCATTTCCCAACGATTTGAGTTTGCGAATTCCGTCCACATGTGTTGCGTTTCTATGGGCCCCAAGGGGTTGCGGTATGAACGAACCCAATTAGTATACGCTTCACAATTCTCTATTTGCTGAAAACCGCCTTTCAGCATTCATAACAAAGCACGACTTGAAGTGAATCAGCGATTTCCTAATCAAAAAAAAGCGATTTACTTTGGAGTCACTTTTCGGATTGAATGGTTTGACGAATCAGCTACATATAGATTTCCGAGCATATCAAACGCCAATTCTAACGGGCTATTGAATTGAGCTATGTTAGGAGCAGCCCCATCTATAAAGTCAGGGACTCCAAGCCCTGTTATCGTTGTAACATTACCACTTTGATCAACTCTTCTAATTCTATGATCTAATGAGTCTGTAACATAAAGATTACCCTTTGCATCAAAGGCCAGACCGTAGGGATTATTGAATCGGGCTTGTGTTGGGGTACCATTTGTAGAGCCAGATAACCCGCTTCCCGCAAAATCCGTGACATTACCACTCTTGTCGACCTTCCTAATCTTGCGGTTCGATGAATCTGCAACGTAAAGATTACCTGCTGTATCGAAAGCCAAGCCGTAGGGAGCATTGAATTGGGCTTGTGTTGGGGTACCATTTGCAGAGCCAGACACCCCGCTTCCCGTAAAATCCGTGACATTACCGCTCTTGTCGACCTTCCTAATCTTGTGGTTTGAATAATCTGCAACATAAAGAATGTCTCCTGAGCCAATTGAAAGTCCTGAAGGCCTATTGAATCGGGCTTGTGTTGAGGTACCATTTACAGAGCCAGATACCCCGCTTCCCGCGAAATTCGTGACATTACCACTCTTGTCGATCTTTCTGATTCTGTGGTTCGATGAATCTGCGACGTAAAGATTACCTGCTGTATCGAAAGCCAGACCAACTGGAAAGTCAAACTTAGCTTTTGAACCCTGGCCATTACTAGAGCCTGAGTTACCATCTCCAGCAAAAGTGCTCACGCAATCTTCATCTGTCTTGCCGTCACAATCATCATCCACTCTGTTTCCACAAGCTTCAGTGATTGGCTTCAAATTTGGCTCGCATGTCTTAGCTTTACTCAAACATTTCCATGTTCCTATCTGGCACGCGCCTTTGGACGAACTAAAGCAAGGTTTGCCTTTATCCACAAAAGATTCATCAATCAAGTTATCACAATCATTGTCCTTTCCGTCACAAATCTCGGAAGATGGAACTACCTGTCCAATACAGGAACTCCAAGAACCTGTCTTGCATGTCTCTGTACCACCTCTACAAACACCCTTATTTTCAGTGCCACTTGGGCCCTTATAACAAGCTCGGTCTAAATTTTCATCAGTTTGACCATTGCAGTTATTGTCTTTCCCATCACAGATTTCTGTTTGAGGTTGTTGATTTGACGAGCAAATTTTCAGCTTGTTTATGCATTTCCAAGTACCTGCTTGGCAAATCCCTAATTTACTACTCGTGCATGCTTTGCCTTTATCTGGAAAGTTTTCATCGATTTGGCCATCACAATTATTATCTTTCCCATCACAGACTTCAGCAGTTGCTCCAATCTCACCTTTGCATTCCTTGGCCCATTTGCCATTTTCACAAACCTGAACCCCCGCTTGACATGGAGCGGTGCAAGAAAAACTATTTCCTGCAACTTTCTTACAACCTTGGCCCTTTGTATAACAAGCCTGGGTTTCTGCTGCTTTACAGTCGCAATCCTCGTCGATTTGACCATCACAGTTATTATCGACCTGGTCGCAGCTCTCCTTTGATTCAGGAAAAACTTCACCCTGGCAGCTATCCCATTCAGGGCACTTTCCTTGTGCTAGAATCGCACATTTCTGCGTACCTGCTTGGCAAATCCCCTTGCAGTCCCACACAGAACCATTCTGAGTGCATCCTTTAGGATTGGAATAACATTCTCGCTTTGTTCCTAATGTACAAGAGCCTGTACAAGGATCTTTTTCAGCCTTTGACTCTGGCCTTATTTCTGGCAATAAGTCAGGTCTTGGGGGTTCGCTGGCGTCTTCTGGACTCAATAGCTCTGGGACTAAATCCACTTGGGGCTCATCTCCCACATTTGATTCTTGCGCTTCAGGAGTTACAGGCTCCTCTTTTTTCTCTGACGAAGACTTTTGTAAAGAATCAAGCCACCATTGGGGAACACACTGATTTGATTTCACAAAGCAAATCGGAAATTCTCCTGCTGCTTTGCAATCCTGATCACTTTCACAGTGAACACCCGAAAATAAAGTACATCCTTCCTGTAAACATAAACAAACAAAAAGAAATAACCAAATAAGACCCAACCAGAAACTCTTTCTCATTCTTTTCCTCCAGCATCTTGGGTCCCAATTGCCGCTAAAGTTTTCTCAGTCACACAGAGCCCCTTATGGCAAGTTCGACCTGAAGTACATAGGCTTTTCTCATCACAAGTTCGATTGGGACCTATAAAGCAAGCTCCCAATAAATAGCCAATAACAAACAACACTGGCACCAAGAGCAACCAAAGCCTCTTTCCCATCATTTTTTCCTTCGCCTTACCTTCATTGGTTTCTTAGGAAGCGCTTTTTGCTTCCGATGCTTGCGTTTCCTTCTGCGCATCAGTTCCTGATAAACCTTCAACGTTTTGGGGGTGGCACACCAACCCTTTACGCAGGTATAACCTGGGTTACAAGGCAAGTACCGATAGCAAGCTCGATTCGGAGCCAGTTTCTTAGAAGCTTTATGAATCGCTTTTTGAGCCAGCGGCAAATCAAACCACTTGCATCCACTGATGACGGCAATAAAGGCAAGTAATGTAAGCAGAAAAACTGCTCTTCTCTTCATTTCGATACCCTTTCATCGTTCGGAGCCCTATGCCGAGGATATACAAGCTCGGATCCTCATACAAGCATTTGGCTCATACCCCTTCTAGTAATCTCCTTCTAGCTGATTAGATTTGGTGAACATAATCACCATTATGAAACCACTTTTCTCATAGAACCATCGGCAAGAGTTCAGTCTTTTCACTGGGCCTTCCCTAGCTGGTTGAAGCAGCTTGTCTCATAGGCTCCATGTATAGCTCCAGTTTTTTTAAGCAGCTTTTGAAACAGAAAGAAGCAGCGCTATACGCGCGGAGTAGGGAAGGGGCAAGTGTTCAGAAACACCCACCGGGACTTTCTGCACTTGCCCTTCTTGATTAGAAACCGAAAGTTCGCGCCATATTTGAAGCGTGCCCAGCATACGCTGGTCCCACTCCAAATCTGTCACTAGACATTTCGGGCCCCTACGGGGCGGGCTATTGCTTTCGCCTCTCAAGAAATTGAGAGAGGCGATCGAAAAAGAATTGATACCCCCTAAGATGCTGCGCTCTCTCGCCCTAGTACGGCCTCGGTTCTTCGGACACTCATAGAAGGGTGATACAATATCACTCATATGGAGGTGCTCTCATGGAAGAACGAAAACACTATACTCGTGAATTCAAAAGAGATGCTGTTGCTCTCACAAACCAAAAAGGCG
>WURV02205612.1:0-11365 GCA_011762755.2 Epimenia babai
TCTCTGTAGCTGCCCGCCATCTCTAGCATGATATTATCAACATGTACTCTCTGTAGCTGCCTGCCATCTCTAGCATGATATTATCAACATGTACTCTCTGTAGCTGCCCGCCATCTCTAGCATGATATTATCAACATGTACTCTCTGTAGCTGCCTGCCATCTCTAGCATGATATTATCAACATGTACTCTCTGTAGCTGCCCGCCATCTCTAGCATGATATTATCAACATGTACTCTCTGTAGCTGCCTGCCATCTCTAGCATGGTATTATCAACATGTACTCTCTGTAGCTGCCGCCATCTCTACCTATTCATCATAGCATTACAAAGAACCGTATTACGATACTGCGACGAGGTCATTCATGGGTGACCGATGACCCTAGGGTGGCGAGTAAGTCACAGTATTAACATATGTAGAGTGGTAAAAATGTAAAAGTGAGTGGTTACCAATAAAGATTAGTACAAATAAAAAGAAACAATTGTTCACATGTTTTGGTATTTATAAATTTCTGAAAACTTGGAGGTGAATCTGCAATATTAAAAAATGCAATAACATTTGGTTTACATGATAAAATATGTGATATATATTTTGGTTTAGTTTGCATGATAAAATGAATAATAAAATTAATTTTGGTTCACAGAGTATGCACATTTCATTAAAACATGATAATAGAAAACTGTAGAAATGTTTATATATTTTTGATACAATTGTTAAAAAAATTGCTGATCAATTCTTGGATTAATATAATGAATAGGGAATAATAACGTGATAAATTTTGTGTTATAAGATCATAACAATACATACATATAGATAGAGAATAATCTCTACGTGCTATACAAACATGCGAGTGGGTAATTAAATAACAACATTGGATAATTAATAATAGGAATAAATAGGGTATTACATATTTAGAAAAATTTAACTAATAATAGTAATAAACACAGCGACAGAATTTGTCAAAAATGGAAACCTTTGCTAAATTTATGATGACGCTTTTACATGTGTTGTGTGAAGTATGGAAGTTGACAACTTGATATATAAAAACATAGTTTTGGAAATTAAGTACAAATAGATGTTTAATATGAGACTTACCTATAGTAGAATATAGGGCTATACGAAGTGTGAAAACAATCTTCACTGTTAAGTATAGGGCTATACGAAGTGTGATAACAATCTTCACTGTTAAGTATAGGGCTATACGAAGTGTGAGAACAATCTTCACTGTTAAGTATAGGGCTATACGAAGTGCGAGAACAATCTTCACTGTTAAGTATAGGGCTATACGAAGTGTGAGAACAATCTTCACTGTTGAGTATAGGGCTATACGAAGTGCGAGAACAATCTTCACTGTTGAGTATAGGGCTATATGAAGTGTGAGAACAATCTTCACTGTTTAGTATAGAGCTATACGAAGTGTGAAAACAATCTTCACTGTTTAGTATAGGGCTATACGAAGTGTGAGAACAATCTTCACTGTTCAGTATAGGGCTATACGAAGTGAGGGAGCAATTTACGCTATCAATGACTGCAAAATAATGGCAGTTTTAGCTGCGGTGCTGAATTATGTATTAATTTCTGCACTATACAATTTTTTTTTCCTGAATCACAAAAATAACAATACAGTTTGCAAGTGTCACGTTCCAGAGAGAATGTTTAGCAAAGAACGGAATGTTGACAAAGGTAACACAGTTCAATATGAACGAGTCTATATAATAATATTGTTACATACAGGTGTTAATGTTTATGTGACAACTGTCGGGGGGGGGTTCTCCAAATGTAGGTTTATCCAATACTTATAGCTACTGAAAAAATCTTTAGCAAAAAATAGGAAGTAAAATATAATACAGCTCAATATGAACAAGGCTACATAAATAACGGTACATACAACTATTAACGTGGGAACTGTTAACATGACAACTGTCAATGTGACAAATGTCTGGTGGCAAAAACGTTATATTATACGTTTATATAATATTTATTATCTTACTGTGATGGGAATCTTATTCACACGCAACTTTATTAACCCAACATTAGAATATTACTTCTGTAGCTATTGGTAGCTAGGCAGTAGATAACTGTTACAGGCCATGCAAATAGCTTGCGGCAATAGGATCACCAAAGCATGAGCCGTGTACGCTAAAAAATAATAAATGATTACTGCCCAAAATTTCTGTTGGATCATAAATTTATTTACTATATTATGAAACAAGTTGAACAATAAGTTTTAGCTTTAGGTAAAATGCTTTATGTCATCAGGGTAAGCTGGGTGACCCTACTACCTGATAATGACAGTTCGAAATTCCATGCGGGGAGGAACATTTAAGCAGATGTTAATACACATTTTCGGTCATTTCCAGGGTTCCGTTGTCGGGCTATTTACTGTCCATGGATGAATACTAGGGTGGATTACAATAAATGCAGTCACACAATAAAGTTTCAGACCACAAGAGAATTTCGTATGTTCATATTTTAAGTAGTATCATTGTGCACCAAATACAAGCACTGATTACACTGTAACTAGTCACCATGGATACCACTAAACACTACTGTCTTCAATTATGTTTATATTCTATAACATCTAACAAAGACTGCCAAAAAAGCTTTGTGTCGGGTGGTCATAAACTTTAAGTGGTCAGGAATTCGGGTGGTCATTTTATTGGTATTAATTTTAATAAATAGTCATCATATTTATGTACAGTAATAGTGGAATGTTGAGTAAAGCGAACTGTGACTTTATACAGGGCAGTTCCAAAATAGTTGAACAGTAGGTTGTGTGGGCAGAAGGAATGCAAATTATGAATAACAACAGTTAGAGCACCTGAAAAGATCGAATATAAAACGATTTTTGCCTTATTGTACGCTATAAAATTTGATGATTAGTGCAATAATAGTATGAGTAAATCTAACTGTGTATGTAATCTCGAAATAATTTTCTATCCACCTACAGAGAGACCACTCTGTATGCTGTACTTAAAAAATGCTAGCACAGCTTGCCAAATGAGAGTTTCAATAAATTCAAAAGAAGAAGGCAGCTTTGCGGCAGGGATCAAGAAACATGGAGGAAACATGTTTAGTATGTATGACAGAATCTGGGTAGCTGTGTTAACTACTGTATTATATATAATGGATCAAGGAAAAACATGTGGTAACATCTGTTAGACTAAGTATTAAAACGAGCTTTTGTATACAAGAATACTACATCGGACTAAAAGGTTTAACGACACCTTATTATACAAGCATACAGGTGAGCAATATTATGTAAAATATATTTAAAATATCCGCGTAGTTTAATTAAATTACCAAACGTAAGATCGAATGGAAGAATTGAAATAAAATATCAATTTGAAGTAAACAATGGAGAGGAAGTAAAATTTATATTTTCATTGGAACATAATGACAGTTGAGAAATGCGCTGAAGGTATCAATAGTTAGCGGTAGACTAACTGTTAGCTAACAGGTAGAGCTTGATATGGTTAGTATCGCTGTTTTCTTCCAAAGAGGAGATAATTCTGGTCAATAATTATTGTCTTGGATGCTGAAAACATACCAAGTGTGAGCATGTTATTTCCACTATAGCAAGTGGCAAACACTAATAACATATATTTATTAACCCTTACCACTCTGACAACGAAACGTCACATTACTATAGAATACATTTCTGTGATAACAGAGTGCTAAGGGTTAATAAAATTGCTTGAAATATTTTAACTAAAATACCGATATTTTATGCGTTATTTGGAAGCTAACGCTAAAACCAATCACTTTTTAACGTTTATATAATCAGCATCAGTCTAAGCCATAAGAAAAGGGAAGTCACATTTAAACTTTTTGCGTCGTTTCTTTTTATGAGCCAGTGTATGGACTTTAGACTTGGCTTTGGCATGAACGTTAAAATGCACGATCTTAAATCCACCCCCACCGGCAACATGCCGTATATTATCCAATGATCCAACTTTCGCCTCCGCTTCCCAATTTAGACAAAACCGAGGAATCATAACGGACGATACCGGTGGTTTGTAACCGCTCTCCGTTGTTCCTATTTTTCCTTCCATCCTCCACGTGGGAAGCTTGTTGAAAATCTTGATTTCCCTCCGTTCCGGTACGTAGCGGACGTTTTCCAAAGAATTCACTTTCGCCGCAGCATTCCACGATAATTTATCGTTGAAGATCAGGCGCATTTTTTTCGGTCGAACCCGATAATGCGAGTTGTCTAGCGATCCGATTTTCGACGGAATGTGTGAATAACTGTCGCGTAGATGGCTGTTTTTTACATCATCGTCCACTGCATCCAGGTTAAAGTGAACTCGTTGTCCACTGGTTACATTAGCTGTTCCCCCGTAATAAGGCTCAAACACGATTGGTAATTTTACACTAGATATTTTCTCGAGCTGCATGTCCAATTCCGCGCGCGTTTTTTTGTCTGCCAAACAATCCACTTTTGCTTTTCCCTCAACCACCAATGGATCATCTTTGATCGTCACCCGCCTGCCGCCGGGTCTGTGACCTACATTCTCGAGCGAATTAATCCGCGATTCTTGCGGCCATTTTAAGTTAATGTCGGGTAAAGGCCTATCACCACCAGACACAAAGTCGAATCTCTCGATTGAGTTATACTTTGGGGATGTCTTCCATATGGGACGAATCGTACGGAACGTCACATGATCATCGTAATATGACTGAATATACGAAGGAAATGATGGTAATTCTGCCATATCATCAACGAACTACTTCCTTCAGCTTTAATGAAAATATTTTACCGGTAGAATATGATCGAATATATAGCTTATATATTTAAATTTAAGAATTCACAGACGCTATAACAGTGGAGTCTCATGAACGCTACTAATCAATTTCAGAACGAAATTTCACTTAAACGAACTGGAAGAGCAAATAGAGCGATATAGCAGCTACACAGTTGTATGTCTATACTAAAGACATATTGCCATATCACGTGAGTAATAAAAGCCATCGTGAGTACACGAGATTTTCCAGAAGCTCCATGACGCCGTGCAACTAAACTTTACAAAGAATGGTAGCGAAGAGAGCAGACGACTGCGCATATTTTTATCTAGGTGACCATTCACTGGATTGGGTAAAGTAGAGTGTAACTTTCAGGCAAACGTATTCACGCTGAATAGCGAGTCATTAAACGGACATCAATCAAATTTGGTGTTGTAAAGTGCTCTAACCCTAACCCTCCCCGTTCTGCATTCATCGTACTGAGATGGCCACATTTAATGCGACAGACAGCAGGCGTAACTTTTAACAATCGACCACTGTGACAGTGTGGGAATTAAAACCCTCATAAACGACTGATATCTACCATCAAGTCATCAACATTTGTACAAAAACCTGTCCCACATTACCTTTCATGTGAAGTGAACATATGTGGTGATATTAATACAGATTTTTTCAGGAGTAAAAAAGTTACTTTTGTGTATGTATTTATATAACAATACGCTGATTCAAAATGAATCATTGTGAGCCCCTGATTTGGTCCGCCACGAGGCTCGCCTCAAGTTGGTTTTCTTCTGGGATGTAATTTATAGAAGGCGTATTAGTGGTCAATCGTGTTGATCGAGAGTTTGTGAAATTTTATTAGTATATGTTTGAGGTCATCGTAGTTTTTATTGGGAGCAGGAAGGGTATAGAGTGTTGCTTGTTTAACATTAGACATGAGGCGATGTAGTGAATCGGAATTCCTTCCTCCATGAGGTCATCGTAGTTTTTATTGGGAGCAGGAAGGGTATAGGGTGTTGCTTGTTGGTACATTAGACATGAGGCGATGTAGTGAATCGGAATTCCTTCCTCCATGAAGTCATTGTAGTTTTTATTGGGCGCTGGAAGGGTATAGAGTGTTGCTTGTTGTACATTAGACATGAGGCGATGTAGTGAATCGGAATTCCTTCCTCCATGAAGTCATTGTAGTTTTTATTGGGAGCTGGAAGGGTATAGGGTGTTGCTTGTTGTACATTAGACATGAGGCGATGTAGTGAATCGGAATTCCTTCCTCCATGAGGTCATCGTAGTTTTCCATAAAAAAACCCCCGAGTCTCAAGTTTGGTGATTTTCCGCTGCCTTATAATATTTAAGGATATTTCATAAATAACATTGGCCATCAACCTAGCGTGAAAACTGTATTGTATTAGACTCAATTGGTGAGAACAACGGTGAAAAACGTGAACATTTCCACTACAGGACTGAAATTAAATAAACTTGATGAAGATATAAAGTATTCTAAAACTATTATAAAAACAATCAAAAACCCGGCTTATAGAATACCGACTTTGACTGTAATTTACCATCTTTTACTTGATGTAGCAGGTTATCCACATACAGTTTTCATCTGTAAATTTATATTGTGATGTAATTATTAAATTTTCTGTAGTTTATATTCTATTATGTGATAAATGTACGGACACTTTTGCTTAGTAACTCCCTGCAATTTTTTACATTATATATACAAATATATATTGAAAATATATAGGCTAACAGGAAGTTTATACTTAAAAGTAGCCGTATACACTCAACGACAGTTGAAATGCATTTTTTTTATTCCTGAGTACACCATATTTATATGACTACTGTACTCACAATGCAACAACAACAGCACCATCCTGGCATCATCATGCTCCCTACCACTCCTGCTTCTCAGTTTTGATCTGAAAAATATGCAAATTTGCTGCATAATGGTAAAGCCTGATTTGGATTTGGATGAACAATGACATCCAATGATTTTTCGAGAGGCAGTTAATTCTCAGGAAAGAAAAGATTCTGACAAAATTTTCTGAGTCCATACACATACGTCTGCCCCCAAAACTTTTTCATATAGGAATGTACTATAAACTGTATATATATGTCATATACATAGATATAGAGACAGATGGGTGGTGGAGTCACATGGCACATTGCATGTGAAACTGCCATTCAGAAAACTCTTCTGTACTGACTTTCAGCAAGTTATTTAGACTGGATAGTTGCAGTAAACTCATGTACAAAATGATTCATGTCATCTTTTCTTTCGTGCAGTGGAAACTAAAATGTTCAGGGTATCGTCACAACCCTGAATAGCTGCCGTAGACATTCATCAATGTGAGCAACATCTGACCACCTCGATTGACTCATACTTGTGGTCTATAGACAATGTTCCATACCTTTACCTAATGCCACCCCAGGGAGATACCCGGTATCGTGACCGGGATAGCGGTGTATTATGACAGACATACCTTGGTTGTACCACCACCGGCTTTGTGCCCAGCATTATCCATCGACCCACATTTAGATTTCACTCCGGTGTAGTCAACTTTCTGATCGTGAATCTGATGGAAAGATACAGTAAACGACGTTAAAAACACAATAACACAATATATTACACTTACCTATGACATTTTTAACACTTACATAACTAAATATAGTATAGATAATTATACATTTTTACCTCCCTTATATCATTATTTTATATGCACACTACCATATATACTGTCTGTACAGACTATACCTCTATTGTGTCTTTTGTGATGAGTCTTACCAATTGTATATTTACATTATACAATGTATATTTATTTCTCAAGAGCATATTTACAACACGTATATAGGGCAGAAATAAATGAAACTCCAATGACCTGGTATATAGACCATCAGTTCCATAACTATATGATATTTAGATATAATCTCCATGGCAATATATGATTTTATCTGAGATGAATCAAGTACACGTTTCCGAAGTAATTTGAACTTTATACAATACTACATGCATTATACACACTAGTGATAACTATAATAATAGCCTAGGTGAATTTGAGATAAGGGAGGCTATCTAAAGTTTAACTTATTGAGCATTACCCCCCTTTACCATAACAAGAAAAAATAGTCGATCCTAGAGATCAGTAGAGTGAGTATATTTCATACAGGTTTTTGTTACCAATTTTTGTTACCAAATTTTGGTAAATCATATAATAATCACGTGATGACTATGGATTAATATGGGAAATGGTGCTCATTGAGCAACTTCAGTTTGTAAAAAAATGTTTATAAAAATCTTTCAACAAAAAACTTATTGCATTCTCTTCATGAGGATTTCAATGCTATTTATTAACTAAATAGATATAGTCTTTAAAGTTGTAAAAATTGATAAACTTAGTAGCCAGCAAAAACCAATGCTTCAAGAAATAACTGTTTATGATTGGAAAATAGCGTCCACATTTTGAGATAGCAGGGTCTTTAGTCATGGAGCATGAATACTTCTACATTTCGCTATGTGCTCATAACGTAATAAATAGATAATAATCACAATAACTATCACAAATTACTACATGCAAAAGAGATGCGTAATGGGAATAGATGAAAATGCATAACAAATGTAAATCCTTTCTGAAGGTAATTTTTCGGATTTATTTTGATCACCTCTAAGGTCCTATGACTATATAAAGGTTAAGCCTTTGCAGTAATCATCTCATATTAAGTGAGTGGTTAGTAAGGCAAGTTACCATGAAAAATTAACAACTGCTTTCGTAACACACTTGATGAAGTTTGTGCTAATTTCCCCGTGGTCAGTCATGATTACTATTTTTAGTAACAATTCCTTATAGTGGTTAACTTTCAGGCTATTGTATCGGATGTCCAAGCGTGAAGGCCACTGTTTCTAAACAACTACAAAACCATACAACAAAAGGTACTACACATGTAAAAACTATACTACTCTAAACTTCTTAAGGATCACAAATTAAGAGATATTTTGATGTATATGTATCCATAAGAAGTTTTGAGTAGTATGTTATGGTAACTAGAAATGCTCATCTAGGTATATTATGAATGCGAAGAGGTTATTTTTACATTAGCGTTGCTTGTCGAAAGCAGTTATCTTTCACAGTGATGCATCCTGCAAGTATGACTGTAGTATGTTAGTATTAAGTAGCAATAAGTAGGGAACCCATTGTTTGGACCATGAATACCCCTTTACAGAGCCCGCCTATAAAAATAACGTGGTTAACACGATGTCACTGATTCAAGATAAGACACACTGAAAGTCAACCTGGATCCCTTAAACCACTTTCTATCCAAAAACCGCCATGCTTACTACACCGACTATATAAAGGGCTAAAAAGGCCTTCGTAATTCAAGTCCTTGATGTGGCCACTACGCTTTATCCTATAATTATGCCATCCTTATTTCACTATATTACGGTATTAAGACCTGTTTTATTACGACTGAAAAACTCACCTTTGTTCCACCCCCTCCAGCTACATGCTCCGCGTTATCTTTGCTTCCTATTTTTGAAGTGGCACCAGAGTAATTCTCTTTATGTGCCTCTATCTGAGAAGTCAAGCGTATCGATCTAATTTGTCTACTCTGCACAGATCACATGGATGAGAAATCACGGGGATCTCAACTGAGTTAACGCTTGAAAATAATGCTAATTTTTTTTATTGAAATAACAAAGATATAAAAAATAGGAAAAACCATTGAATCAGAGAGTTTGTTGAGTTTGTTCATAAACAAACAGCAAAATTTAACATAATTTTTTTATATTTCCAACCAGGCAAACTTGATTGATTTTCTACCTTGTTTATAATGATATCTGACACATGTACATGCCCGATTAAGACCCTATCGAAACACCAATCAAACTACACAACTACAAGAACTACAAGAACTACACAAAAACTACACGGTAACAGGTACACATGCATCTACACTTTTCATTAAGATGTTACGTTTCGCTTGTACTGCTGTTAAAAATCTACGGGCAGTTATTGTGAATAATTGTACTCGCAAGCAATAAGGCCCGCCGCGTAAAGAACTCACCTTTGTTCCACCTCCTCCAGCTACATGCTCCGCATTATCCTTACTCCCTATTTTTGAAGTGGCACCAGAGTAATTCTCTTTATGTGTCTCTATCTGGAAAAAGCAATCGATAACGAGGACAAAATGAGACGGTCGTAGTTTTTTCCTAGTTAGCGAATATCAAATCAGTGTCCACTGATCATCAGATGCCGATAGGGGTGGTACGGGCAGTTCCGATCATTAAGTGCCAACTCAGCACGGAATGCACCGTTGTAACAAATCAAGCGGATAATGCACTGACGGTTTGACCTACCTTGGTTGTTCCACCGCCAGCACGATGGTGTTCATTGTCTTTCGATCCACATTTGGATTGTACATTACTATAGTCCACTTTATGTGTCGCAATCTGTCAGAACAAACCATTCCTTTAGCAATGAATGTGAAAGCCACATCTATTGGTCCAATCCATGCATGCTCATACCCGACATATCTATCCATGTTACGTTGTCAGGTCATATGATGACACGACAGATGAGCACTGCAGCTTATGGTGTAAAGTACGTCGATGTACTACAGACATCAGGGTCACATCATGTCATAGCCCTACAGACATCAGAGTCAGATCATGTCATAGCACTACAGACATCAGAGTCAGATCATGTCATAGCACTACAGACATCAGAGTCAGATCATGTGGGAGCACTACAGACATCAGAGTCAGATCATGTGGGAGCACTACAGACATCAGAGTCAGATCATGTGGTAGCACTACAGACATCAGAGTCAGATCATGTGGGAGCGGTGCGAATATCGGTGTCCAGTCATGACTTCCCGTCTCAAATGTAAAGTTGTAATATCGCAATTTGATACAGTTTGACGTAATAATGCCATTCCATGTTATATCGTTATGTTGGACGTGATCAAAATTATTAACATCACAATCATTGTTATTACCTGTAAAAGTGACATTTAAACATTTCGCTCTCTCTTTTTTATATCTACTTGTCTACCAAAAATGGCCGCATCATTTTGATGGAAGAGATTTGGGTACAAACCTTCGTGGTTCCTCCACCCGCCACATGCTTGGCATTATCTTGTGATCCAACTTTTGACTTTGCCATGTTGTTGAAGTTCAATTTCTTGGTCTCTATCTGTAGAGATCCACCGTAATACAAGCAGTAGACATCAAGCTTTCCCTTCTGATCAAGCAAATGATTTTAACGTGACTTACAAAGTTTCTTCTGAATTATTTTCAGAGAGGAATCATTCTGAGAAAGGAGTAAATCAAAGTCTCCTTTGTTAAGCTTGTCATATAAAAATAAAAAAGATATTAAGCAACTGTTGTGGGATTTTTATATTTCCAAAATAACGAACATTGTCTCGATTTTTCGAAAATGTCCTAATTCAACAGAGATATGTGTCTGTGACCTGTGAGTTGCAGAGTTAGAGTAGCATACTCAGAAGCAGGCGCGTTGACGCAAAAAATAAAAAAAAATAAAAAATAAAACTCGTCAAACGTCACTTTTAAAGTCACGTGATCAATCGAAAAAAGCAAGAAACGTAATAGAAATTTTTATCACA
>WURV02205623.1:0-11364 GCA_011762755.2 Epimenia babai
ACTGTAAATCAACATACAAAAAGCAATACATCGTGAATAAAGCGAGTTCATATGCGAACTCTCTGCGTATTTTAATTACTATTTACATGAGTGACAATATTTATCTATTGGCTGTTCATTTCATGTGAAACATTTCTACTTGTATGACCGGTTGGTAACTAGCTAACTACCACTAGTAGTTTGGACTAGTCATTCATAATAACCATTTTAATTACAGGTCTCCGCCCCTTCACAAATAGAAAAATAAACGTGGTGTTTATATAGGCACTTAATGCTATTCATTCCCTCACTCTTTCCAATATTTTCTATGCAAACTTTTCTGTTTGATGGCAAGATATTATTTATACAACCTTGATAGTTCAAATTCTTATTCAATAATCACCTATACACAGTAAGTGACTGTTAAGTAGAGAGACGAGTAGTGGCTAGAGTATAAATTTACTATTATTAGTTAACTAAATACATGAAATTTTTTTAATAAATAAAGTGCAGGATTATATAATGTCTAAAAGAATTTGTGGCTGAAATATCACGTGAATAGTGAATAGTAAGTACCATATTAGGTATTACTGAATGAAAAAAATCACAAAATGTCCATATATAGAAGATGAAAAGAACAGGTAACAACACCTGATTCACTGACAAAGTCAAGGATTCACACATAATACATCTCGTATATAGATATACTTTGTCAGGTGTTATGATGAGCTCCTGTTTATCCTGACCTTTATCAGTCAATAAATTTCTATCTTCGTCTATTGAAAGAAATAGATAATAAGAGAACTAACAATAGAAACATTTCGAGTCAGTAAGCAGAATATTTTTTATACCGATTCATCAAATTCGCGGTAAATAATGTTTAAACCTACGTGCACTTATATTAACCCTTATCACACTGACAACTGTACGTCTAATTACTATAGCAATACAATTCTGTGACAACGGAGTGCTAAGGGTTAAACTAACGCTCTGCTCTACTCTGGTCCATGCCATGACCAGTGAGTGGTTGCACATTATCTGACATAAGAGCATGCGTGCGTTTATCAGTTTATTGCGTTTATTCCCGTTTTTATTATGAAATCTCTCCTGAAGACGAGACAGGGGTTTCATTAGCAAACTACATATAGACACCGGTGATGGACAGACCTTGTAAGGAAGTGTCATCATCCATCAAAAGGCATTAGTGTGATTGCGTCACTGCAAATTACACGTGGGAGAGGGCCAATTGTGGAAATGTCAATGTCGCGTCAATGAATCGACAAGCAGCCATGATTAGATAACTTCTTATGCCCTCTCTAGACGAACGTCATTCGGTACGAAGTACGGATTGAATAGAAGGTCTAAATTTGATAACAGATAAAAAAACGAGAACTGTTCACATAATCCTATAAATATCTGGCAAAAACGTCATATAGTTCAGTATCTATGTAGGACATTAGAGCTACATTTAATCACGCAAATAATTGGCTTCTACCATTCTTTGTTACTGGAGATATTTCCAACTGTATTTATTAAGAATTAATAACCGTGGTCTCAATAGAATTACGCACTGCCTCACTGATAACATGTCACTAGCGGGAGTAACGATGGAAACTAAATTTCTTCAGCTAGGGTGCTACGCTGAGGAAGAAATTGCAGGCCATAAACATTCACGGCGAACCTGCGTCAGATTGCTATGATTCCATGCTATTAACTTCTTTCGCAGCTACTAATTGTTACAGACTGAAATATACGTCAACATACTCCGAATCTATATATGGAAAGTATTAACTGCATAAATATAGTAGATCTGACAAATAATATATAGATAAATTTTATAATATAGTATGCTACATCTGAGACAGAAGCTCCGTCCGCCTGTATGTTATGGGGAAACTGGCCATATTAGGCTAGCTATGGCAGGTTACATGGCATAGCGATGTTACATGGCTATGGCTATACCTAAACTAATATATTGCCCTATTTGATACTCACTACGTTTGAATCCAACCCATCAAGATACTGCAGAAATCATACTTTTATTCTATATTCATAGCAATACTGTCCCGGTTATAAACTTTGCGTGCAAGGTAATTTCGCTATTTTCAAGATTTCTATAAATTGCGAACTTAAATTCCACACGAAAATTATGTATTTATTTTATTTTTTAATTACTTTGATTCGTGAAATGAAGATCCACGCTTATTACGTATTAATACAGAAGCCGCGAAATTAATAATTGAAACAGTATTTGGAATAGTTACATAGTTACCTATAGTTCAGGGCTGGCGAAGAGTTAGATAACTGATATTAGATACTGCCTTAATATAAACAAAAATGAGAACTGTATCTATGCATGAATTTTCCACTGTAAAAAGTAAAAAATTAATTTATATTCAAAAAATTCTTTGCAGAATGCAAAAAATCTGAAAACCTATGTCGAAGATATGTAGCATGAATAAGAGGTAAGTGCCAGAAATCCCAAGTGAGAGTGATTACAGGTGTTATGATGAGAAACTGACTACACCTGCAAATGGTTAGATGGGTGTATGAGTTGGGGAGAGTGGAAACAAAAAATAATACACACGCCAAGATGAGGAAGATGGCTGTATTTTTATCAAAATAATGAATAGTCTCATTGACTTATTTCAGTATATACTGAGCTTATGTAATCTACTGGAACAGATATCAGATATATAAAGGTAGTGGGAATATTACCTGACTACAAATAATGTCTACAGCAGCCCGAAGGTCATTAACGAACCTACGAATACTTCAGGTGATATACAGGTGAAAGTCAAATATTTCAGCTGCCACCCTTCATTTAGAACGATTACTGGAAATACTGATCACAGGTAAAAGGTGTAACCCGGAATGTGGGTAATATTAACAATATTTATGTGCAGGATATATTGGGCAATGAGCATGTTTTTATAAAGAGTAGTAACCACAGTAACTTATTATAGTCAATGAATGTATAATATGAGTAGCCGTATTAGTCTTATAGAGCATATATGAAGCATATTACATAATTATATGCGAAAGCTCGTTGATGAATAAATTCCCCTAGATTTTTTATTACAGTTAAGAAACCATGTAGTGGCCAGTGAAGTGTATCATGATACTGGATGAGCATCGGAACCAAGAAATCCGTTTACTGGAAGCGAGTCAGATCAGATGCAAGTACCCTTTACTCCCGAGGAAACATAGATCTGAACCAAGTACTATATTTACTGAGGAGAGTCATATTAGAAGTGGTACTCTGTGAAATATTGTCACTTCACCCATGCTATAGCTACTGGTCATGACAACACCCCCCCCCCCTCCTTAATTAGTCAGAGAAATGCTTTTTTCAATAGTGGAAAAATTAAGTAGGTTTCCAATTTGCAACTGTGTGGTCCATTGTATACGGGTAAAGAATCATGTCATTTATAATATAGTATATAAAGCTTAATGTCTATGAATACATGAACTAACAAATTACACAGTCGAGTTGCTATGGATGTTAGGAGAAAACATTAGCTCTGTAATTGGTTCCTTAATTGGTCTCCAGAAAGTTCCATGCCTCATTGGTGAAGGAATCAATCAGTTCTGTCAAACTCATGATAGGGGGATGAACAAGGGTGAAAGCACTCGGCTAGACGCCTTAATGACACATCATCCTGGGAGGTGAATACGCCTGTATGGTCCAAGTAATAATTCAAGCAGCAAAAAGTGATATAGATGACTGGCTAGCCAAAAAACGCCCATAGTTTAGTAGTGTAATTTGTAATCTTAAGGAGATTGAATACGAGTGGATTTACCCGGTGCTTTATAACTTGTTTTTTTGGAGGGGACAATCTAGACACTTAGCTTTATATATGTAAGTTATTGATGAGCTCAATGAATCTAGAGTGATTGGAGAGGCAGAGTGTGATGCTGATGTTTTCAGAAATATTGAAGTCAAATGGGGAGAGATTGAAGGTCTTTGTCTCTCTGACTGAATTTTCAGGAATTGTTCCATGCTCTGTGGCCAGTTGTGTTTCAAACGGTAGTTAATGTAGTTAGAGACATGAACTTTGATGAACAATTACTGTTACAATCACGGGTGTGGCCCGACTCAATGGACTGTCTACCACTTACTTCGTATAGAGGAAAAGGCTCAACATCGAATGCAAATTCAGACAAGGGGACAACGCTCCAATTGCGAGTGCGTAACTTGTACTGTTATCTTGTCATGAGAAAGCTCGATAGATTTGCTGAAACGTACCATCTTCAGATGAACCGAAACAACTATATCGGAACTATGGTCACTAATCCAGTCATCACCAGTACCGTACTACCACAGCATCCTATGTGTATGGTATGTGTTGACTGTGTAAAGTCACGCCTTCCAGATTTATTCGAGAAAATGAATACAAATAATGGAAATAATTTGGTATCATTCAAGTGAAATCATTTCCATCTGATGTAAGCCAATGATAGCCATTAGTACAGGTGGAATTGTACCTGTTGCTTGTCCTTGATTCTTATATTCTTTCCACTGATGTAAGACCATAAAACAGAAGCTACCACAGATGATAATAACTGAAGTAAAAAATCTTGTCCACACTATAATAGATATCACAATTAAACGTTTATCATAGATTTGACAATGTATTCCAGTTTATACTAAAGGTCTAGTTCCAGGATCTAATATCATAATAATAAGAATTTACCAATAACATGAATAAACCGCAATGTCTCAGGCAAACCGGTATTCCATAGAGTCACGGCTACAGGGTCGAGATGATGTAAAAGTGGACACTAGATACAAATATTAAAGTCACTATATAATCTGTAACAGAAACTGTAATCAGCAGAAATGCCATCAAAATATGTCGGGGATGGTTATTATATTTAATCCATAAAAAAGACAAAATAGCGATCACAAAAATAATACAAAACAAACTTGCATGTTATATATATAACCGGTACTAAAAACACTACTAATTAGTACAGCGTTCGGTGTTAATAGAATCGCTGTAAATGAGCATGGAAATAGTCTAGGAAATGTGTAAAAAGTAGATCAATTAAGTGAGTGTACTCTTGTATGTATTGTACAATGACAATCTATACAATTTTACCTTAACAGTGGCCAATATATACGACGACCTGCGTTCTCTAGTGGAACAATTTACCATAATTATTGACATTTAACGACAATCAGACGAAAACAGTCAACTGGAAAAACGGTGACATTTCATTATTATAATTATAATGTTATTTTGGGGGCTATCTTCAAATGTCAGCGTTAACGTCAATGCCGAGAGTAGGTGTAACAATTATGTACAGAAAAAAACTGCCGAGTGGGAGGAGGACAAAATGTAAACCCAGTGGCTGCTACCAAGATGTTAGATAATTCAGATAATATATGAAAGACAATACTAGCTATTGATTTACCAACAAATTTTCGACCACTATTGACGATACTAACAGACACGAACTACTGACTACGAAATTGATAATAACTATGCAATAAATACTATTATTGGACTAAGAGCTCTCTAAAAAGAGGCCAAAGAGGCCTCAAGATGTTCACCTGAAAAAAAAAGAAAAAAAAACAAGACACAAAGGATGCCATCTTGATATCAGAACGAGAAGACAACAAGGAGACTTCCTGACATCAAAAATAAGACGCCGAAGACTTGAAAATACCCATTATAATAAGAAATGAGAAAATAACAATTTGTGGATAAACCTTGGCTGAAATCACCTCTAATTGCCTAAATAGAGATGCCTTTAACACATCTGAATGAGACCCACATAGTCAATATCTGCCAAATGGCAGACTTTTGCACTGAGATGACATGGGGATTTTCAAATAAGAAAGTTGATAAAAATTACCTCTCTTTGCTCCCATGACGAGATGCTGAACAAATCCAAAAGATACTAACCCAAGGACATCATCTGCCAAATGGCAGACCTTCGCGATGAAGGGTTCTTGGGAAAAAGATTTTTCAAGTAAAAATACAAATATCGACAGAAGTTACTTCCCCTTACTATCATGACAATATGATGACCAAATCTAGAGACCAACCTACGGTAAATATTTGCCAAGTAGCAGACCTCTGCTATGAGGAGTTCTTCAGATGATTTTTTAAGAAAAAATACAACCATCCTCAGAAGTTACTTCCCCTAGCTGCGATGATAATACCATGAACAAATCTAGAAGAGATCAACCCTAGAACAATATTGGCCAAATGGCAGACCTCTGCGCTATGTGGTTATTGAGAAGATTTTTTAAGAAAATGTTAACATTGAATGGATGGACAAACAGATGCATGGATGACAAACAAACTCTGATTAGAAAAGCTCACCAAGCATAAGCTCAGGTGAGCTAAAAATATCGGGATCGCCACGGTGTTCATAAGGTAAGTCAGGGAATGCACTAATGGAATGAGAGGAAACATCTTGTTTCTATGTTAAAGAATGATGTCATTCGAATGAAATGATAATATCCTACTGGTAATATTTCAGGAACAGCCTGTAAAAGTCGTATTTAACCGACCATTTCACAACTAGTTAAGGATTATCCCTCTTGGTAAGATTGAATTCAATGAATACAAGTACATATAATAGCTATATCTGCCTCTTACTGACAACACCCGAATAAAAAGAACAAACAAACTTGTGTCCATCGCAGTAAAGGCCAAATCTAGCTCACTGAATGATTCTTTATAAATCAACTTAACTTCTACCACTTGTTAATCCACCCAAAAAATAAGTAGGTATAGGGTGGGTAGCCGTGTTAGTCTAATTGATAGTAACTTAGTAGAGTTACACCTTTCATATGAACTAACTGGTTTATTGATCACAAGCTTTCGCATAAAGACAATGCTAGATCACCTGATGAAGCATAGTGTTTATGCAAAAGCTTGTGATCAATAAACCATTTAGACTATATATAAAAGCTATCCTATAAAAGCTATCCTATAAAAGGCATATATATAGGAGGCCGATCTTTCTTCCTATGAGGTGGTCAGAAGAACTGGGCATGCATGATAGAAAGATGGTTATGTAGAATATAGTATGGACGTATCTAGTTGTATATTGAACTGCACTAAACTTAGTGAGAATCTAGTAGTTAAAGAGCTGTAGGCAGGATTAGCAGAATGAGCTTTTGGAAGAGAAAAAGAGATCAAAGAGATCACATTTTTGTTTGACTATTTATACGAACAACAGATCAAAAATGTGAACTGGACATCTAGGCATTACCCTAGTTGTAATGTAAGCACAGAGTATCCAGTATGCGATGGTTGACCGGTGAAGCCATAGTAGGCAGTAGAATAATCAATTAACATTAGGAACTAAAGCCATATGATAATGTTTGCTTCACTTCATGAAGGTACGGAGGGATGATAGTAAGAGGTATTTTGATCTTTTAGGTTACAATCATGCATAAGCTTACCTTCATACCATGTACATGGCAAGATGCCGGCCGCCAAAATAGTATTGCATGCAGACAGACAATCCAGGTAACTCGCAGGTAAAGTGATTGATGTACCGTAAGTCATGTGGCTAGACACTGTGGCCGGATTGCGCACCAATAGACGTTTAGCCGAGAGACACTAGGCCAATTAGACAGACAGGGTGTTATGCTGACAAACCGTAGATGACCAGAACTACTGGCCGATGTACCAGTTAATAAATACACACTTTGAGAAGCTTAAGAAAATTTAAAATACTCATAAATATGAGAATTACAGAGTGCATGTCGCAGTGTTAGTACAATATTTGTTTCTCTAGAAAATATAGCCAACTATGTATATATATATGTATATATGGGGGTATAAATGTGTGTGTGCGTGTGTGTGTGTGTATGGGTATATGTATGGGTATATGTATGGGTATATGTATGTATATGTGGGTATATGTATGTATGTGCGTGTGGGTATATGTATGTATGTGTGTGTGTGTACGTATGTGTGTGCACGTGTGTGTCTGTGTTGGTGTGTATATGTGTGGGTATGTGTATGTATGGGTGTGTATATGTGTGTGGGTGTGTATATGTGTGGGTGTGTGTATATGTGGTTGCGGAGTGTGTGTGGGTGTGTGTATGTGTGTATGTATGTGTGTCTGTGTTTATGGGTGTCTGTATGTATGTATGGGTGTATATATGTATGTGGGGGTGTATGTATGGGTGTATATGTGGGTGTATGTATCTGTGTGTTTGTCGGTGTGTGTTTGTGTACCAGGCTACTTAGTCTCACCTTCATTCCTTACAGTCTGTTAAGTGAAAGGTCACAAGTAAAAAATTATCTTTATTTAGAGAGCGTTTTGATACTTCATCACGATTCACAAAATCAATACCCTAGCCACTGTAGAAATAAGAATTCTTAAACATCGCTGATTCAACAAAATAAACGAGACATTAATAAATGAATCGACAAGGTGAAAAAGTAACAACAGACGTCTTCATGATCGATAGGATGATCGTCGTCGTCGTCGTCAAATTCCGTATGCAATCGTGATGCGGACACGCGGCGAAGTAATGGAGGCAGAGAGAGGCAGCCGAGATGCGGAGCCGGGTAAATGGTACAATCAATATCTGTGACTCATGGGCCATTAACATGGAACTACGTAACAGTGAGGAAGTTATGGCAGCACGGGTAATGGGTATTATCTGAATGAGATACTTATAGATAGATAGTAACTTGGTGTGTACTCGGTAGGCTATAGGTGAGAAATACCGCTTGTCTATTTGTCTATGACTGTTCTACGATCTGGCTCCGTAGTCAGCCTGAACTGACGCTTCCGATGACGAATGGAAGAGAAAATAGAAAAGGCATTGTTACAGTGGTACTTTGTTAATTGCAGTGCACGTCAGTAACACCTAAAATATTGCCTCGTTATATATAGTGTGATGTTTTGCTGTTTAATAGCGCACTCACTAACCTGTAACCCGTTATTTACAACAATAGAGTTAACTAACGGTCTCCTAAATCAGCCACAATGGATATAATCCAATCAATCTCAAAATATTCCTATTTTACTCCAAAGCGAAAAGCTAAGCAAGGGCAAGTAACGAGCTAATTAGACCATTAAAATTCGATCCAAGTGACCCTGGATATTTTCTCGATCTAACTAGCATTCGACCTGTTGTGTTGTAGGCAAAAAGGGCCCTATACTCCGTTTGTCCATGAAGGACTAAGTAGAGGGTTTTTGTAAGTGCTTCTTCACTCAGACGTGGCTGTGTTTCAGATGCTTTCTGGATCATCAATAGGGCACTGATCTATCCACTATCCACTCATCATCTAATTGTAAATAATCATTCACTATCATAGATGTAGCGTATCGTGTGATATTTTGATGCCGTCAGCACGAATAGTTGACGGTCATCTGACTGCCCATGTTTTTCCTACGATGTTTCCCCACTCTTTTAATTGAGGTTAATCCTCACCCTACTGTTACACATTCACAACCTTAAACTTGAAGAATACCGACGTGGAGAGTTGCATACATGCGATGGGAAACAAGTGAAGAGAATATTTCAGATAATCATGGATGTGATGAAGTATCTCTGAATAACAAGAATCGCCATACACAAATTAGTCATAAATATACATAAAAATATATACATAAAAATTATAACTTAAAATGAATGACGAAATATAGGCTACATGTTAATTGTTCAATCATTTCAGATTGAACCCAGGGAGGCAGTTGGCGTAGTCATTAGAGCATTTGCCTTTGAATCCAGAGGTCCATGGTTCACTTCCCGCTCTAACCAAGATGCTACCTGTGGCGTTTTTAGGGCTGAAAAAGATGCTGTAGACATGGTCTCCATGTTGCTTACCTCCCCATATGCCATCTCATTGTAAATAACGATTAACTTTTCATAGACTTAGCATAGTGTGCGACATATGTAGCCCGTATGTATGTGTTTGGAATCAGTGGCGTCAATGGAGAAAGGTCAATAGTCTGCCCAGACTCGGTGGGTTTTTCACACTAGATATTTTTCCCCGCCCGTTATAAGTGAGGCTAATCAAATCGTCGTGTTAACCACATTAATAGGGTAGTGTTGTATAGGGCCAAGGGTGGCCCATGCAATGATTACTTTGGTAATCTGCCTATAAATACATACATACACATCATACAAGACTAAACCAAAATACTGCTGTATTCATTGCTTTATATCATGAATTGATAGTCTAATAACTAAGCAAGATGTTGCAGCCATCACAATATAATGTTAGAACTGACTATACAGAAATAACGTCTACCATCTGTAAAGCATGTCAAAGTGGTAGAGGCACCTTATAGTCACTAAAAAAACATACCACATATACATCTTACAATGTAGTGGACTATAAAGTACTTTATTTGTGCCTAGAATCACTCATCTGAGACAGACGCACACATATACACAAAAGTGTGAATATATACATATAATTGTCAGAGAGTTTTTAGAAATAGTAACATAGTAAATAAAAATGCTCGAATTTTGTATCCGTTTTTCTCAATCTTATGACAATAAAAAAAAAAGAATTTTCTCAGTCCCTAACATGCTCATTACTCATACTTTCTGACTATTTGAAATCATTCTGGTGATATCAGTTTGGCCAAAACAATTGCAAAATCGAATGTCAAGTCATGTCAGTAATATGTTGTAATACTTCTAACGTAATAAAGTTATCATCCTGTCTGGAGGGAACCTTACACAACCGTATTGCAATGGCTACCCCATGAGCACATAGGCTTTAAGGCGCTTTTTGTCTATATCTGGTTATTTTTGCAAAACGCAACAAAGCACGGTTAATTTGGCTAGGATAATATGGAGTGACATTGAATAAAAATAACAAATTAAATTAATTGGATGCTTAAAGAGCTTATCTTAAGTCACTTAGTCAAACAAATAATTTGTTTCTAGCATCATTCGTCCTCGGTAAATACATGGCATGGCAGATCTTATACGTAGTTATTACATAAGCCAAAATTTTTACACATGTAATGTAATACTACTACAGTCAAATGTCACCCCGGACAATAGACAGTTTTATGGGCTGTTTATGGGTAGTCAAATTAAAATCACATGAAAAATATAAAAAATAATGACATTTTGATTACATAGTAATCAATTACTACAAAATCAAGAGGCTAATTAATAATTAATTATAGCAAATAACAATAATAGGAATATGTTTTCGCCATATATCCATGAAACACGATTTCATCCATTTCAAGTATTATGTACTGTGTGGCTGCTTGTTATCAACCCCATCACTGCCCATCACATAAACATAGCCTTCAATCTATATTTATGTGCATACAAATTTAAATTGTGGGCTAATTAATGTCTAATTCAAGATGACAAAATTATGTTATTATGTATAACCGCTTTATTACATTTTCCGCTATATATAT
>WURV02205634.1:0-11364 GCA_011762755.2 Epimenia babai
ATAGGCGCCTTAGAGACATACTAGTTATTAGGGCGCCTCCCAAACAAATGTATTATTATTATTATTATTATTATTATCCTGTAGACTAATTTTATTGATTACGAGATATCACGTCAATTTCGTTCTTGATTGTCTATCACATGACTCATCTATGCTAATAAGTATTCTATTCAGGTAAAATGTAACGAGTAAAAAGTTACAGGTAAAGCGCAACATTTGTAGACCGCGACTATCAGCCTACGAAAGCTCTCCGCTGCGGTGTACCAATAATGCTTATAGCACCTTTGAAGGATGATTGCGATTTTAGAGACGGTTCTCCTTCAGCAACCGGATATAAATGATTAGCTTTGCAGAAATGTCGACTGCAGGAGGGCGGTTTCAAGGTCGCGACCTTTCAAATTTACCGCATTTAACCATTCGACTACCAGTTTACCCTTTAGGATATGTAAGGGTAGGAAAGATAATTCAGTGATTTCTCTTCACGGGTTATTCACTCTTTGAATAGCGGAATTTATTCCAGATGACAGCTGCATCATTTAATTTTAGAAGTGAGGCGATTATTTAAAGGCAGGGCTAGAAAATTTGGGGCGCAAGAAATAGGGAAGCTGGTATTGAATATTCCACCATAGTCAGAAGGACGAGTCGTAAATTCACCTTTTGGTGTACCTGAGCAAGTAACAAATTTTTGTCATAGTAATGCTAATTGCAGGTGATAGAGGTAATGTTAATTACAGGTAATACGGGTGTTCGAATTAGCAGCACGCCATTCAGAGATTGACGAGTCGCATAATTTAGCGTCGCTCCGATCCGTTAGTTGATAGACGCGCCGAAAAAAGAAACTTAGTCAGCGAATGAATGCTTACTAATTTCGACGGAATATTCTCTTCGAGGAAACGTTCTCTTTTATTTATGTTTTTTGATGATTTCTTAAGACGCGCGCTATCTTGAATGCGGACGAAGAGGAACGAGCACATACAACCGGGTTTAGGAACGGTCGGTGCGGAATGCGGACGGAGCTTAAACTCAGGAGATAACGCGATGTTTCTGATACGTGACAAGAGACAGACACGCCACGCGACCTTTATCTGATTCTGTAGCGTTCTGCTTACGATATTGTTACATCAGGCAATTATAGATTTGTCCAGGGCGCTAGCGATACGTCGCTGTTTGATAAAAAAAATGGCGATGTGAAGGATACCGAAAACATATATATAGATATATATTATTGTCCATACCTATGGATTCATTATTGTAATGGCTCGTTAATGTATTTCTGAATGAAACGTAATATAATTGACTGAACTTTGCCATATGCGTGGAGAGTTCTCCGCGATCTTCCAAGATTTCTTGTATTTCGCTGCGAAAATCCGATTACGCGGAATGGCTTGGCTTCCATTGTACGTATCTTTACGTCTGCTAGTGACTGTATAACCCACTCGGGTAACTGATGTATCAAAATGATTACCACTGCCTGATGGCGTATACTTATTTTATTTCGTATTTTTTCCGTTTATTTATCACGAGTTGAAGATACACAGCGATACTTCTGAAAATTATTAACGGTTATATGCTACGTAATTTTATAATGGCAGATAAAAGGTAATAGAGGAATAAAACGCACGATATTTAATTTATGTACATGTCTATATATTGTAAAAATTATGGAATTATTCATGATTGGATCAACGCGACAGATGACTGGTTAGATCTTGTTTATCATTGGATGTAGTCATGGAGTGACTTTCGACGGACTGGCTGTACCACAAGCCAGTCGCAGTTCATCACGGTCCTTGTACTATGTGATTCACCGCCGACTGTATCCAATTCTCTACCATCCACTATCAACACATTCCATCTCACAATTTAAGAAAGTATTGAAAAGCTATCTTTTCACTATTCCATAATATGCATATATTGTTTAACATCAAGTATTGTTTTTCATTTATAAATAGTTTTCGTGCACTTCGTATACATTTAGATTTAAAGTTTCAAATAATTTTACTCATTTTTAATATTATTAAAAAACGTCCGATGTGGTTGTATTTCACATGTTCTTCTGCCTGGTCTCCAAGTTCGATTTTGAACCGTATTCCATGTGTTTCTAGTTAATCATGATAACTAGAAATTTGTAAAGTGTCTTCGATAGCCATGCGTTAAAAGGGCACTATAAATTAATAAAATTTCATTTCATTTCATGTCTCATTTCGGGCTTACTTTTAGGCTGTCTTGACACATCACTGTATGTCATCATCACTAATAACAGATCTAGCACAGTATGCAGCATAGGTCGACTGTGTGTTGTCGTTAGACACCAGAGATGTGTATAAATGTACGAAGGTTTATCAGTCTGAAGACTCTCCTAGATTTCTCCATCATACTAATCGAAGCCAACCTGTCCACAGGGTTCAAAAACGGGCTAGTTTCGTCAACGACCAATGAATGCCCAGACAACGGGCTAACACCAGTGTCCTGCTTCCTATCTCATCTCCCCAGTTGGTTTCGTCATAAAGTTCTATTTGTATGGCGAGTTATACGTACCATTGAGAACGTACCATTCACTTTTGCAGAAACATGGCACCATGGAGTCGACTAGCAGCGGCGCGCACCCGCTAACCCACGGCAGTATGAAAGATACATCGCCGGTCAGTTCCGATGGTCAGCCGGTCGTCAACGGCGTGGGAGTGAATGGAGACGGCGCACCGTCCGACGCGGAACCTACCCAGGTGAGACGTCGCGTAGCGTTTTGCTTTTTCCCACTTTGTCTACTGTTATAGAGTGTATCCAATCGTGGCCAATACTCCAACGATGTGTCCGTTTCCCGGAAGCTGTGTCCAACTCCCACGGAACTGTATATACACCCCGTAACTAAAAAAAGAAAAGGCGAGGTTTAGGTGCTATTTTATAATTACATGTCAGTCGCACGTACAACATTGTCCTGTTACATCCCTAAGATATTTTAATAATAAACCATTCCACGACGAATCTTTATCGATATTCGGGCACGAAAATCTTGCTCATTTCCTATTGTGGAAAGCGCGGGGAAAAATCCTTGGTTCGTGCTGGTTCGAACTCGCCACTTCTCGCATGAAAGGCGGCGCTTCTAACCACGGCACCACTAAACTGTATCTGATACCCCGGAGATGTGTCCAACTCCCCCGAGGAATATCCAACACTCTGGAGCTTAATCTATAACAGCGGAGCTCTCACCAATACCACGGGATTGTGTTTGTTACCCACAGCTAAGATACCCCGGCGCTATATGTAATATCATGATGGTATATCCTGAGCAGAATCTGATACTCCTGAGCTGTAGATGGTATTCTCTGGCAGTAGAGGATAGCTCGATGCTGTAACCTGATATTTCTATAAGTATATAGATATAGCGCGCTCATTCGAGATAATCACTGGACAGTCACTCTCAGTCCAGACTCAAGGGCAGACAACTCTCCACTAGGATGTTTTGCAGATGCACTAAGATAGCTGTTTGATGACTTTTCCAACATTATTTCGTCTAACGATATTTTCGTCTAACAGTATTTCGTCCGAAAATTTCATAATTTTTACAGAATTTCTATTGAAACTTTAACTATATGGACAGTGTTTGACTACTACAGCATGGATAGCCGTCATGTGACTACGTCTTTATCACGTAATTTACCTTGGGTAACCAGTTAATGATATTTATTAACCCCACGTTATCTCGCCTTGTTGTAATTTTTGACGAGTATTGAGTTAGGAATATCCAAGGTTAAGCGAAACAAGGGGTAATAATCACCCGTGGTGTCAACTGCATCAGTGTGACGAGTACGCAACTTCGAACTCCTCGGCGAACCCAAAATGGCCATCGCTTGATTGATTTCTACATTTATTTATGTGGCATCTGGCGTTAACGGTATTGATGTAAACTGCGTACGAACGTCTCCGACTTTAACTGATGTTCGCGCGACCGGCCATCGATAAACGTCACGAACAATGGTCGCGTAGCTACATCAAGCACCCTTGCTGTCATTTGCATATCCGCCCGAAATCACTGCCGAATTACCAGTTTTGTTTACACTGGCGGTGTGAACGAAAGTAGTCCATCCCCCCGACCAATAGTAGTTAATGCGACGATCAACTTTGCGCCGAGGCGTTTCGGCCTCCGACATCCTCATTTTCTAACCGCCGTCCGAACGTAGCTTTGACGTTCTTTCCCCGATGTTTTCGTCATGAATCTCGATCTGCTCTGCATCGGTGAGTCGTACATTTCGTCATGTGGTGTAACGGACATTTCGGTTACCATGTCGAGTCTAGCGCTTCCTACCAGTCAACTACTTGCTTCCGTGGAGATTTGTAGGAATAGAGAATGATACGTTCTCGAGTATTCTCAGAGCTGAGAACTCAGTTTGAACTTCCGTTTGAAGATCCTTAGTCATGAAAAACTTCGTTTGAAGATTATTAGGTGTAAGATCTTCACTTATGGGGCATCAGTTTGAAGATCCTTTGTCATAAAAAAAACTTTGTTTGAAGATTATTGGGTGTAAGATCTTCAGTTATGGGGCATCAGTTTGAAGATCCTTTGTCATGAAAAACTTCCTTTGAAGATTATTAGGTGTAAGATCTCCAGTTATGGGGCATCAGTGTGAAGATCCTTTGTCATGAAAAACTTCCTTTGAAGATTATTAGGTGTAAGGTCTTCAGTTACGGGGCATCAGTGTGAAGATCCGCTGTCACGAAACCTCAGTGTAAATATTCTCATTTATGAAATAACATTTCTAACCTCTCCCATTGGAAAACTTAAGTATGACAGTCCTTCCTTACGAAACATCATTTTGAAGACGCTAACTGACAAGACTTCAGTTTATTAGTTCATGCTTACGAGACTTTTTTCTTTTGAGGGTCTTCCGTCTTGAGACCTCAGTTACAGAGGTATGGTGAGCGAATAATAGGTGTTAAATAGAAGTGTCTAGAGGAGCGGATTTTAATTGACGAGGTCGTTATTGCGATAGTCGCTATTGCGATAGTCGCGGTAATGATAATAACTAATTGTGTTTTCATCATGCCGTTACAGAGAGTTATTTAAGATAAATATTTCTATTACGCCTCATAATCAGATAGTCTCTGCGTAAAATACACATTAGTCACACACACCTCCACATCAGTGCCTCCGCTCGGCTTGTGAATTACCGGAAAGTATCAGCTTGTTTTTCATGATAACAGGCCTATAGAACAAACAATGATTACATAACATGTGTCTAGCAAAACAGTTACACAACAGCCACCCCTAGCCCCCCCCCCTTCTCTTTCTCTATCTCCCATTCAACACTCCCTATGCATATATATAATAGCTGTTTAATTTATGTGCCGTTTTAACTACTTTTAGATGTGTACGAGGTTTTTATACGCCCGCCCGCCCGTAAAATATAGAGTAACTCTATGATTGTCAGTTCGGTACTACGAGACACTTCTCGGCGTTGTAACAGATTTGTGCGACGTTATGGATTTATTATTATTATAGGTAGTCAGTGCCAACACACGACTCAGGTTAGCCACGGGTTATGTTTATTGTAGTAAGGTTATCAGGTTTATAATGACTATTTTATAAGACTATTACTGTAAGAAGCGAAGTATATGACTTCGCAATCACCCGGAATGTGCCGGAATGTACCGGAATGTTCCGGAATATTCGCGAATTTTAGTTGTCGGATCAGCCTGTCAATGTTGATGACATGATAACGAGCATCTATCTATTAATTTTAGAGATCCGTGTATTCGATCCATACTCATTTTGTTAGCCTTCGGACACGCCTTCAGCTATTGACTATACCGACATTGAAATGAACTGAATGAAATGAAATTTATTTCTTTAAGCGTACTTATTAGCAGAGCTGTCAAACACACTTTATATGCTCTAAGACTATAAGGTAATTACATAAATTTTATGAAATTAACACCTAGCAGTATACAGGTAATACAGATCAGTGTTAGATACAATTATGTACATTTACAGTGAGCATGAGATATATAAAAATGTTTAATAATACAGTGAAAAGTACAAGAAATATCTTTATTAAGTATATTAAGTTACTGAGTATATTAAGTTTCGTACCTTCGTTTTTCTCCTGTTAACCGCTAGATAACGGGTCCTATGTTCCAAGTGAACATGATGTAATTGGGGGTAGCCAATGTGGTTCTCTGAATAGCTCGAAAAAAGGCACAGAAAAAACCTATAACTCTGATGGGACCCATCATGTTCCGTCGGATGTATAGGTTTTTTCTGTGCATTTCTCAACGTATTACCAACTGAACATATCTGGCAGTATGTTCTCCAGATAACCGGTCCGATGCTTCAACTGAACATATTGGTACATTGTGACGAGCTTGTTCTGTCTTAATAGCCCAGTCGGCTCAGCGCATGCAGCTTGTTTGTGACCCTGGGTCTATAGCGAGTCCGTATTTTAGGTCCTCCATTATCTCCGCATCTTCCTTCAATAATATTCCCGGTGAGACTTTACCTGGTGGAACCTCACCCGATGGAACCTCACCCCATGGAACCTTACCCAATGGGACCTCACCTGATGGAACCTCACCCCATGGAACCTTACCCCATGGATCCTCACCTAATGGAACCTCACCCCATGGAACCTTACCCCATGGAAACTCACCCCATGGAAACTCACCCCATGGAAACTCACTCCATGGAAACTCACCTGATGGAACCTCACCCCATGGAACCTTACCCCATGGAACCTCACCTGATGGAACCTCACCCCATGGAACCTTACCCCATGGAACCTCACCTGATGGAACCTCACCCCATGGAATCTTACCCCATGGAACCTCACCTGATGGAACCTCACCCCATGGAACCTCACCCCATGGAACCTCACCTGATGGAACATCACCTGATAAAACCTCACCTGGTAGAACCCTACTTGGCGGGCTTTTATTTCTGCCCTCAGTTGAAGTCTCGCTCGATTTTCAGTCATTACCGCGTTTCTTGAGCCGATGGTTCCATCCCTTCCTTGCTGCTGAAGGATTTCCTCGTGCCTCACTGGCCTGCTTCTACGTGTTTTAAAAGGTCAAATACTGAAGTGGGTGGAAGGAAGTAAGTCTGTCCCTCGGTAGCTCAGTCGTTAGAACACCGAACTGGTCATGTTAGAGGTCGCAGGCTCGAGCCCTAGAACAGGCCAGATTTTTTCAAAAACTTCTTACGTGCTTTTTTCCTCTCTATTTCTTCGTTATTATTCAGAGACTACCGAGGTCACTCGCCTTCGGCGTTTCTTGATCTTGTCTCGGCCATTCTTACAAATATCCAGGGAAGCAGGTAGTTGACCGTCAGAAGCGCTAGACTCGATCTGTAACCGAATCGTTGGGCTCAAAACGGGTCCGAAACCGCCCACCAGGCGACTTCGTTGCGACGAATCCCCACCATGTCGTTTATCCTCGTTTGCTGGAGTAGACCCGACCCCGTCTCTCCAACGGGTAGACGTTCGATGTAATCTCGCACGGTCGCTATACGAGCGTTGAAGATGGTATCGTATCTGCGCTGAATAGCCGGCATTAACAGTCATTGGCGAAGGAACCACGTGTTTCGCTACTTCGACGACCTAGCGTTGCATTGAATGATCTCCATCTAGGGTGTAGCGGTTAACGATCGCTGGCAGGTGTTTAGGTGTGCGATGGGGGGGGGTGTGAGGGGGGGGGGGTAAGGCACTCTAAACCGGTTTGTACCATATGATTAAAAATCAACAATTAAAATGCCAATAGATTAGACATGTTGCTGTAGAAATGTCACCGGCCATATATCACCAGCAGGTTTGTTTACATTATCCATAGTGTAAACAAATTTATAATGTGTTGTTGTCCATAGCTAAGCCAATATATAGCAAACCTTAGTAGTGGAATTGTGTAAACAAGCGTTAGTTGCCGTCGCCTAGGCAACAGCCAGTACTGACAAGTTGTCAAACAATAATATTGTTATTATTGTTGACTCTATTTCCTAGTCCTCCTATTGACTGTGTCTCCCCGAGCAGGTCTGTTTGTGCCAAACGTTATTGTTGTGTGTCCTGTGTGATGGAGAGTCGCGGAGTCATATTAAAAGCTCGGAGCAGGAATAGGATTCTATTTATATAGATCGACGTAGCCTGTGATAAGCGGTGGTACCGTCGCGGTGGTGTCGTTGTTACCGCAACTGTCGCTACTGCCATTACGGTGGAGCGTTTCACTTTCGGATTCGTCGCCGCGTTTAGTTTTATACCCCGTAACCGGGTTGGGTTAGATACTACCGCATAGACGCTATGATTATGTAACAATAGGGACGTTTTCTAGAATTATATGTATATAACCTAATTATTATATATTACGTCGGAAACGAAACGTATTCGATAAAATCGTGCTTATTAGCCTAGCCGTTACGTCTGCTGTTTGTTGATGAAAAGCTGAATCGTCCGTGGAACAAAAAATATTATGATTATCCTGTACTTTTTAGCTCAGCTATCAAACATACTGTGCATCAATTGAAACTTTGATGAGTATATGAAATGGAATATATTTAATTAAACATATTTAATTAAATATATTTAATTAACGTGTATATATCAGTCCCACCGTCAAACCCACTTTGCACCCTTAAAAAATACGCCTGTAATGTAGACGTTGTGTTTTAATATATTGAAGGGCAGTTTTTTACAAGTGCAGCGTATTTATGTAAATTTAACGGTGGTAGCCATGGTGATTTTATAAAGGCGAGAGAACTCGTACATAGCTACCTAGTTTTTTTTCTGCGCAACCGTTCAAGTGTATGCGACACGTTTCAAAAGCCCTCGTAAATTCTCTCACTGTTCGCATTGGTCGTGAAAAGCGGGCACTCCACGGCACCACTTCGCGGCAGGATTGCCCGCGGGTATCGGTCGTGGCGGTGACGGGCTCATTCTGCCATTTCCCCCACTCGTCGAGCCTTCCCAGTCGTTCTGTTGTCAGTCGCGATAATGATCGCCTCGTTACATTCGTCTCTTGCATTAAACTGTCAATTTCTCGCTCGATGAGACACGATGGCTGAACGGACTCGATGGCCGAACGGACTCGATGGCCGAACGGACTCGATGGCCGAACGGACTCGATGGCCGAACGGACTCGATGGCCGAACAGCCACGACGGAATGAAATACGTGAGATTTGGACATTTCAACATGTCCCTACTTTTCCTGACATCTATGGAGATACTACCTGCGGCAGATGGCACTCCCTTTCGGGCATGAAGCCTTGCGCCCTTGGGGGTCTGGGTAGCCCTTGCAGTGTGGTTCTGTCAGGGCTTTCCCCTCTGATGGGGCTATGTCTTAAAATGCTCTATTGTCTATCGTTTACTTACTGTTGTGTCGTCATCCCACTGTAACCATTATTATTATATACTTGCCAAAGTGGATTTTTCACAGTAGGCGTTCCTTTTACACAGTAGGTGTCCCCACCACCTCTTATAAGTGAGATTAATCAATTTAATTACATTTTTAGGTTAGCTTTATAAGGGGCCAAGAATGGCCCAGACAAGAATTCCCCTGGTAATCACCTTGTAACTATGTACATACAGACACACATCTACGTGTCATTCTTGGCAAATTTGTTACACAAGAACGAATTTGTTTACACATGTTAATCGTTTTAGTTCACTGAGAAGGCTATCCATTAAAAGGCTATTCATATAAAAAGCTATACTATATATCTATATATATATATATATATATATATATATTACATTAGTATAGTTATGCTATGTACAATGTGCCACGTATCAGAACGAAGAATGTACGGGGATAGCGAGACAGGCCATACGGACGGCAGACTGTATGGGCACACGCTAATCTCTTCGCAGGTAAAACACCACAGTCCACCCGTCGCCAATGGTCACGACACGGGGCGTAGTGACGGCGATACGACCCTGGCTCAGGCTGGACCGCCGGTGCTAAACCACCACGCCACGGTGCAACCGACGATGCAGCAACCGCCGCTCAATCAGCAGCAATTGCAGCAGTTGCTGCAGCAGCAATCATTGCTCATGTCCCATCAGGTACGCGACGATCGTCGTTATTACATCGACATACGACGGGGTTCGGGGAGCACCCGCAGCGTTGTTATGCACGGGTTTCTCGCCTCGCACCCTGTTTCGGGTACCGATGACCCCGGTCTGTCGTGATAAACGTCTCTCCTCATGTATCTCGTCGTCTCACTGTACATAATGATCACCTATCACGGATTTGAGTGAGGGTGCGGCGTATGTGGTCTCTCAAATATACCACATCGGATGCACTCGGGAGAGGTTGTTCCATTTAAGAAGTACGCTTGATCGCGAAATTTCCTGTTTCTTTAAAGTTGATCAAAAATGCGTTACTTCTATACAATTCCACTAAGACACCACCCCACGTACATTTTTAAAAATGTCACATCCGAGAGCCTATCCCTTACTATACGTGAATGCTATAGTTGACCATGATAACTCCCGTAGATTAATATAGACACGGGGCTTAGATGTGTCAAGCTAAGTTTGCGCGTTTCACGCAGCATCAGAACAAATTCCACGAACAAATCATGGCCCAACTGAACGAGCAGCTGCAGGTGAACATGGTGCAACAGTCGCAGCTGCTGCACCAAGGAGACAAGAACAAGAACAGCAAGCAGCTGCACCAGCAACTGCAGCAACTCTCCAAGCAGCAACATCAGATACTCCAGCAGATCCAGATTCAGCAACGACAGTTCTTAATGTCGCAGCGTCTGGGATTCATGCCGTCGTTCCCGCTGCATCAAGGTCAGTCAGTCTTTGTGATGGCTTTAGTGATTTTATATGTTTGCATGAATCATTCACCCGGTGCTTTTCAGCTAAAAAACGCTTTTTTTCCCAGTTTGCTCGTGGGGTTTTGGTAGCTCTTGTAACGGGATTTGCAGCTTCTTTCCTTTCTTGATGTGTTTCACCTGCTCTCTGGAAGGGCTCTCTGTCACCGTCCACTCCGTTATCTCATCATTTGTAGGTCTCATTCAGATTTGTATAGGCCATCTCTATTTAGGCAATAAGAGGTGATTTCAGCCAATGTTTATCCACAAATCTGTATTTTCTTTTTCTTGTTTCAATATCTTAACCCTTTTAACGGTTAGATAATATTATAGACAAATTGTGGTCGGTGAATTAATTTGCGTCTGTTCTCATAAATGGACCCTACTTATGTAATGTGACTATAACCTAATTTTTCCATGACATTTACATCATAATTGAGTAATATATACTCATATATTACTATATATTGAGTTTTTGTTTTTACTTGCATATATATAGGAGCTTATGCAAGCTTACCAAAGGTAGATTGATGCTTGCAAAAGGCACAATTTGAAGGACATTCGA
>WURV02205645.1:0-11361 GCA_011762755.2 Epimenia babai
TTATACACCCGGTGTATGTACCAATCGTGACATTTTATACACCCGGTGTATGTATCAATCGTGACATTTTATACACCCGGTGTATGTACCAATCGTGACATTTTATACACCCGGTGTATGTATCAATCGTGACATTTTATACACCTCCTGGGTATATTTTCATTCCTTCATCACAGCATCTCATGATTACACCAATAACGATATTCTTTAAAATGTCTGTAAAAATCGACTAATATCGCAGTAGCACGATTTTGATTGCCCTCCCATTTATCTTCGCGCCGTTTTTCCCGCTGTTGCATTTACCGACGCGGCCTGCATTCTGCCACGCACCACGACGCATTAGGCCTTCCATTGTCCGTCGTTTAGAAATCATACATTCAATTAAAACCTACCACGGATGTAACGTCGATGTATTCACACCAACCGTCTCGCGCGTCCGCGTGTAATGGCGTTTTTGTATCGCGCTGTCATGATCACGGTATTGCCAATCGTGCCATTTCCCGAACTATTCACCAGTCTTTTATGTAAGCCGTAGTTTATTATGTGTACAAGGCCGATGTTGATTAAGTTTGTAATAAGATAGCGGCCATGAGAGACAACAGATGTTTACCTCATTTTAGCTCACTGTCACTTCTCACTGTTGCTCACTCTATTTAGACTCGACATAGTCAAGTGGATACAGTATTGGGAATGGGATAGTTCGGTTAATACAGTTTGGAAACATGATAGTGGTGTAGATACAGTATTGGGAATGGGATAGTCAAGAGGATACAATATGGAATTGGATAGTTCATTTTTGGGAACAGTATAGTTCAGCAAATACCGCATTGGAACGGGATACTTTAGTGGATACATAATGATATTGATATAGCCGGGTGAATGACTCGCTAGAGGGGCTGTAGCCCGGGATACACCAAGTGTTTTAGTTGTACCCTTAAACGAGGTAGTGTATTCAGATAATTGTTCGCGACTTCACCCTAAGTTAGCACCAGTAACATCGATTTGTGACAGCATCGGTAAATATGCACTGGGAAAATAAAATGTAAATGCGCAGCGGGCAGTTTTTATCGATCTGCCTCCCTCGGTGATTTGATCAAGCTGGGAAATTATCCTGAAAAATACAGCAAAAAGGTTTTAATTTCAGATTTCAACTTGGCATAATGTTTTGTCTTTTTTTGTAGAAAGAATATTTCTGTTTGCCTTATTGTTAATAACGAAGAACTCTGACTTGGATGATCATATGGTTATGGCCTGACTTTTGTTGAATAATGGCTATTTATGGTATCCAGAAATTTAAAATAGGGGTAGTAGGTTTAAGGGTGAATGGAAAAACAACGAAATTATAAAACGAGGATTGAAAATAGCTTGTAGAGAAGGAAAATTGGTGACATCAAGGGAAAAATTGGAAAAGAAAATGAAAGCTTCACAAGAAGGGAAAATCAAAGATGGATTAATTCACTTAACGTGTGTTTGTAATGTCTGCTATTACATTATCTGAAGTCTAAGGGTTATTCAGTGTGATGTGATATATAAATATACCTGATATTGCCTTAAGGTAATTTTCATTTCGTTGGATTCCGACGATCAGACAGCGAGACATAAAAACTTCAATGCATCCCTCGATGTCGTAATAAATCACCATCGAGACAGTATCGCATTAATACAGGAAATGGATCATAAACCATTGGTCTTTCACTCGAGTCGACTTGATGTTTTGCCGTCGTGCGAACCGATATAGCGATGTAGCTATTGGCGATGTCGTAATCCCCTACAGACTCGTTCGCTGGTTCGCTGGATCACACGCGGCCGACACAATATCGCCGCCGTCCTCGATGATCATCAGCGATTCACCAGTCGATGTATTTGCACACACCAGAAAACATAGTTTTTCCATTACGCATAATTGCATATACGAGCACTTAGCGCGACGGGCCTTCTGTGTGGATTCGAAAGTTGTAAAAGCCGGATGATTGCCTCAGCGACGTGATGCGCGCGTACTTTGGCTCTGAAAGTTTTTGCATCGCGCATAATCAGCTGAGAGACAGGATGGCAGGTATCATTGCGGTGCGATTGTTGGACTAGACTTGCCGGGGTAGCCTGTTCCGAGTTGCCAGTTTTACAATCCTGCGGCATTGTTCGGACTGAAAGTGCCTTGAACTCTTTTGGACGACGGGTAGGTCCTGCTTCTTCAGGTTTTTTCGTGTTGAAAATTTGAAGCCTCACTATTTAGTAATGGAAAAGACATATGAAAATAGTGACATAAGAATGATAGTGAATATTAATGCAATTAAAGTATTAGCAGATTGAGGGATTAGTTGTATGATGGATGTAGTTGATTGAATGGTTTGGTAAATTGGTTGGTTGGTTGATTGGTTGGTTGATTTGTAAGTTGGTTGATTAGTTGGTTAGTTGGTTGATTAGTTGGTTAGTTGATTGGTTGGTTAGTTGTTGAATGGTTGGTTAGTTGGTTGATTGGTTGGTTGGTTGATTGGTTAGTTTGTTGATTGTATGATTGGTTGGTTGATTGGTTAGTTGGTTGGTTGATTGGTTAGTCGGTTGTTTGGTATGTTCATTGATCCCTCTAGCAGTGTATTGGTTTACTGTGGATGGTATCCCTGCAGTTTTGCCGGTGTGTTTATCCAGGCGCTACATATTCACTAAGTCATTAGATCCAGCCATTATTTATTCTCTCTACATGAACCATCGTTCTGTTCACACTGCCGTTATCTGCCCTGGGGAGTAGTATCTTGAATAAATGATGGCACACATTCTTCCCTTCCAGCCCAGTGCCTTGCTGCTCGTCCCTTGACCTTTGTACCTATGTAGCAACTATGGTACAGGGGAGGTACTATTCACTTATTTCATCGTGTGTGTGATTGATCAAGGTGGCTCTAGCTTGAGTAGGTGAACCCGAATTTGTTGGTACATGAAAATGCCACTAATACACATGCGTAGCTCTCATGTTTCTTAAGGAAAGCCACACTAAAATTGTTGTTAAGCTCGCCTGAGCTTATGCTTGGTGAGCTTTACTGATCGGAGTTCGTCCGTCATCCATTGTCCGTCCATCCTTCCGATGTTAACATTTTCTTAAAAAAATCTTCTCAAGAACTGCTCATCGCAGAGGTCTGCCATTTGGCTAATATTGTCTTTGGGTTGGGCTCCTCTAGATTTGTTCATATTATTATCACATTAAGGGGAGGTAACTTGTGTCAATGTTTGTAGTTTTACTTGAAAAATCCTTTTCTCTAGAAACCGTCATCGCAGAGGTCTACCATTTGGCTGATATTGTCCTTGGCATAGTTTCTTTCAGGTTTGTTCAGCATCTCATCATAGAAGCAAAGGGAGGCAATTTCTATCAACTTCAAATTAAAATCTTTATCTCCATGTCCGCTCAGGGCAAAGGTCTGCCATTTGGCAGATATTCTCTGTGTAGATCTCATTCAGATTTGTTTAGGGCATTCCTATTTAGGCAATTAGAGGTGATTTCAAGGTTTATTCATAAATCTATATTCTCTTATTTCAATATCTTAATGTGTATTTTCAGGTCTCTTTGGCCTTTTGTTTTTGACGTCAGCCAATCTTCTTGTCTTCTCATTCTAATATCAAGATGGCCTCTTAGGCCTCTTGTTTTTTTTGCGAAAGTTGTTTTTCTCAAGTTTTCATTTATGTTGATGCATCTTAAGTGCTTCTTTCCTTGTTTTTTGTTTTTCTTGTTTCCTTTTTTCCAAATTATCAGGTGAGCGTCGCGAGGCCTCTTGTTTTCTATTATTCACAAAGAGGAGTTATTCTAATCAAATTTTATCCATTATCCATCTGTCTGTTTATCCATACGGTATTGACATTTCTTTAAAAATGTATTTGTCATAAAGCTTCGCAATTTGCTTGAAGTTGTTCTTGGGTTAGGTTTGTGGGTGTCATCAATGTTATGGGAAGTCATTTTTTATATCGGCTGCATGTGTGGGAATGTATTTTATTCATGCTTTCAGATTATCTAATGTTGAAATTACCATGTGTAGGTATAAAAATCGAGAATTATTACGATTAAATATATCACTACATTCACGGTTTGAATAATCTCTAATATTCAATTTTATTTAGCTTCTGTTTCCAAGATGAGTATTCTGTTTCGCTTTTAACTTCCATTTTGCCCATCGGAAAATCCTAATGCTTATTAATGTAATATTTATGCAGTAATACAGTAATAATAAAATGTAATAATGTTCAAAGATCTTGCACTAACATTATCTATTACTCAGACATTTCTTCTAGATGTTATTTTCAAAGATGCTTCTCTCCTTTCATTAATTCACTTCCATGTCACTTCCATTTCTCGCGGTTCTTTTATCCACAGACTCACTCCATTACATCAGAATTATCGGCGCCGTGTAATGAATTTTTCTATTGGCTTATAGCCGAGCTATCAATGTACCCAATGTCTCTTGATAAAATCGTCTCTTTAATGGAAGAAATCTCTGGGGACAACGGAAACCCCCGAGACCCTCTCTATCTCTGTCTCGCATATTTTAATAAAAGCAATTTTATTCCTGTACTTATATATACCGTAGGCACTTACGCATGTCTTTCCATGCGTTTTACTCTCCATCATATTGATTGTGTTTTTGCGAGGCGCGCTTTGTGATTTGACAGGCATCTGAAAGGCTTGATTACCAACATTGTGACAGCCTGTCCCTAATGTAAAAACTATGTCTAGAACCCTATAAACGACATGCGCCACCCCCCCCCCTTATAATGCCTAATCATATATATACAAGAACAAAGGTGGAGGTGTTAGGGTAGAATAGGTTATCCTTGGGCTTGGATATATTAACGAGCTTCTTACATACTATGTTCCTGTACGCCCTCTGCGGTCTTGTGATACACCCACAGCTGTAGTAAAGCCATGTCATCTCATTACATCCGATAGGCGCTCCTTCTCCTGTGCAGGTCCAAAATTATGGAAGGCTCTCCCAATCTCATTGCGACAGCAGACATCGCCCAGCTCATTCAAATCCCACTTGAAGACATACCTGTTTTTACGGGCTTTTAGATAATGTATTTTGAATATTTAACCTTTTGTTTTTTTTTCATCTTTTAGTATGTCTATACTTTTCTATCTGTAAAGCGCACCTGAGAGTATATGGATACTGATATCTGCGTTATATAAAACATTTCTACATTACATTATATCATTGTTATCATCTGCCTCTTCATGTACCTGTCACTATTTCCTCTCCACTCTCACTGGTTTCTGCGACGTCATTTTGTTACTGATCCAAAATCATTGCTATCCTTGTTTTATCTAACAGTTAAACATTACACATGACAAAAATTCGCAATATGACTCACAATTAGGGTGAATGTATCCAGTAGCCAATGGTCAGTTAGCCATACGAGTCCAGCGCGATGACCAATGCAAAATCAATTTTTGCGCCGCTTTGAGTCATTTATTAAATTTGCGATGGTTTATGATTAGGTTCTTATGCCAATGATTTTATCAAAAACCACGCAACCATGGTGATATAACCTTGAAGCACTTGATATACTTAGGAAATTATTTTTAGGCGTCTTTTGGTATTTCAGATGGCGTTTGGGTGTGTCCCGGTCGTTTTCAAGTAATCGAGTAATTGATGATACTCTCTTCGTTGGAACTGCGCTCAAAATGGAATAACGCATCGATACCAGTTCGGTGTATGCTTACTTAATAATATCCATTTTAATAATTATTTTAATGGTTTTTGTCTGTATATTTTAGGTTGAAAGTTGAATCTTTCATTAGATATGTATGCGCTAGAGCTGCGAGTTTGTTGGAGTAGTAAAATAACACGGGCAGTGTTAAATTAGATAACGCGATGATTATGGAATCACGAGGGTAGCCAGACTTGAAAATAACGCACCAATCATGAAATAACAATTCCATTATGGAATAACGCCGTTATTAAATGATGTAGCAATCATGAAAAGGCGCACATGATCATGAAATAACGATTGCATTTCGAAATAATGGCCATGATGGACTAATGTGTCGATCGTGAACTAACGCAACAATCATAAAATAACGCGACTAGATGGTAGAGGGTAATAACATGATGGGGAAATAACCCAGCCATCATTAAATAACACAAACATCGCAAACATCCACCATCGTGGTATAACGGGTATAACTGGGTATAACGTGGCTGGACGGAGATCAACCGCCCCTGGGATATTTATTGCATCCGCCACTGAACTCAGTGTTGTATTGGGATGATGTGCTGTTATTTATTTTGTTACACGATGTTTATTTTGCTGTTTTTCCCGAATCTGTCTCCCTTACGAGTGACAAAGGGCATTTCAAGTCGTCTTTAACGGTATTCTTAGCTCAATCTATTAGCTTGCGTCTACATAAAGCAAGCTTTCATAAATTAGCTTGTTGTTGTCATTAGCTCACTTTTACAGTTGTCTATTAACTCGAATCATTATACATAGATCTGTGTAGTTTTGTGTGAATAACGTTAACTTTGTAAACATTAACTTTTTTCATTTACATGGACATCTGTTTAAATTTAGATATATTGATATATATATATAAATATATATATATATATGGGTGTGTGAGTGTGTCTGTTTCAGTTTATATCAGCATCTGTCTCAGTTTACGTCTACGTCTGTTTCAGTTTCTATTTATTTCTTTCTCTCTGTTTCAATTCATATCCGTTTTTTGCAGTTTTTCTACGTCTATTTCAAAATATGTTTGTTTCAGTTTATATCTACGTCTATTTAAATATATGTATCTACGTCGGTTTCAGTTTATATTTATGTCGGTATTAATTTCTGTTTCAGTTCATATCTAGGTCTGTTTCAGTTCATATCTACATCTGTTTCAGTTTTTATCTGTATGTTTCAATTTATATCTGTGTCTGTTTATGTCTACATCTATTTAAATATATATGTCTATGTCTGCTTCAGTTTATATCTATGTCTATTTCCATATATATTTATCTACGTCTTTCGGTTCACATCTACATCTGTTTCAGTGTATATCTGTTTCGTCTGTATATATATATATATATATATATATACGTCTGTTTCATTCCATATCTACGTCTATTTCAATATTCATATATCTACGTCTGTTACAGGTTACAGTTTATATATACGCTTTTGCATTAAAATTAAAAATAAAGGGGGTTTCACCTAGGTTGAGGCATGATCAACCTAAATAACACGGAATAAAGTAGCAGACGAACCTTAATGTGCTTCATACAATCTACGAGGTTTCTTGATCTGTGACGAGCGATATTACGGTGAACACCGTGCGAAGACGTTTCACCTCGCCTATCGTTTTAGTCCGTGGACTTTATGCCAATCTCGATACGTCGGTCCGTTCCGAGACCTGTAACGAACTTAACAGAATCTCAACAGAAACTATGACTGGTGATCTGTGATCTGTCTCGCTCGGTGTTCATACTTGTTGTAATCAAGCGCACTTTCAAGTGATGTAAATATTGAGTGTGTAGAATTTTCTAGAAGAATTTTTACCTACTAATATATTACGCATTCTGGTATATTTATGTTTGTTAATATGTGTTTTTACAATATATATCCATATTCATGCACCATTTAAACTCGAGATGTATTCCCATATTCATATTTCCTCCTAAAATCATTCAGCTTACTTTGATACGCAAGCGATTTTTCTTTTCTAAGATTTCCACCTAGTCTTAAAATCATGATCTTGCTACACGTCGGGGTGGTGTATTAGTAACAGTATTCAGTCATTTCTTGTCACCTACTGTCATTCAGTGTCATTCAGTGTCACTCAGTGTCATTTAATATCATTCACATTCAGTATCATTCAGTATCATTCAGTGCCATTCAGTGAATTCCCAACTGTCCTCTCTTCGTCGTGAGATCCGATGGAATTCATCAGTGTCTCAATAAATATCTCGTAGGGGTGGGGAAGTGGGTGGAGGGGTGCCCCGATCTTGAACGTATAGTCTTTGCTGTATAAAATGCAAATTTTTATCGGTAATATTATAAGAATTCCCGCGTTAGTCTTCCCACTAGATTAAGACATGAAACATGTATTAAATAAACATCCTTTGATCAACACTCTGGTTTAAGAAACAGGCTCCAGGCTACCAGTATATCTTTCCATCTTAAATGTATGTGGAATCAAAAGTTGGACAAATCTCTAATATATATGGTTCCCGTGAACTAATTCTCTCACATATATATATATATATATGCAAATATATTAATATATTGTTGTAATATTCGTTATTAAATACAATATTTATTGTTAAAGTTGAGTGATGTTACTGTTAGATTTTTGATGACGGCTCAGTTTGTATAAAGTCATTACATTTCCTGCGTTTAGAGGGAACCCTTACAAAGGGAGGCCATACACTGTTGTCTGTTATAATTCTTGTCTGTTATAATTCTGAATACTACACTAGTCGGTCGATATATTGTGTATCGACACACACACGCATCATCGTTATACTGGAGTTCGGTGTAGTCACAAATAATTGTTTCTAGTGAGATTGGTATTTGTTATATTTTGGTTGCGGGTGATTTTCGGTTCATTTTGCCATTAACGCGCACGAAAATTGGAAGAAAAAACGCGCGATTACGGAGGTTATTGTTAACACAGACACGCAGCTGACGTTTAATGCGTTATATTATGCGTATATTATGCGTAATGTTATTATTGATGCTATATGGTTTTAGGGTTGAGACGATATACCGGCGATGGGGAACCATTTTGACGATAATAGCAATTAAAATCTGGGCCATTTTGGCAATGATAATGCGAATAAAAAATTGGGGCCTTTTTTCGCTGACTTTAACACGGATGGAATGTAGGTCAAATTTTGCTTAGATTTAAGCTGATATTAATGTAATTAATATAAATGCACACATACTAAAACTCTTCACCTTCAGTGATGTTTGGGGCCCATTAATATGATTGGCTATTTTTAAGGGATTTTACGGCTTTTCATCCTATCACACCGTCTTGAGCGAGGCAGACAATAGACCCGGAATCCTGCTTCGTTTCACCCGATTAGGGTCAGATGAAAAGCTGTAACTACCATTTTAAGTATTAAGGGCTTCAAATGCTGACTGACCATTTTGGTCTGGATAGTTATAACTTGTAATGTAGATATAGAAAACTTAATCCATATGCAATGGCCATTCAGTTTGTTGTTGACTCATGCCTCATATGGAGCTTACCTCCCCTCTCGCTCCTTATCTCATCGTTATCTCATCGTTATCTCATGGTACATGACTGTCACAGATTCATACAGCGTGGGTGGACTCTATCGATATTTGGTAGTTGGTAGTACCAGTTACACAGAGGTCATCTGTCCACCCAAACTCAGTGGTTAAACGAAGCTATGAAGCTATTTTTATTCGGCGTCTACTTTTCATCCGTCGTCCGTCCATCCGATATTAACATTTTCTTGAAAGAATCTTTTTCTCATGAAGCGCTAGTCGCACAGCTCTGCGATTCGACAAATATTATCCTCGGGTTGGTATCTTTTAGATTTGTTAAACATATCATCATCATCATCAGACCAAGTGGAGGTAATTCTTGCCAATGTTTGTAATTTTACCTGAAAAAACTTTCAGCCAAGTTTGCCCTCTTGTTTTAATATCCGGGTATTTATAGGCCTCTTTGGCCTTTTTTATGTGCGAATCAGTGTTTTGAAGTCTGTTCGGCCTCTTGTTCTAATATTCAAGTGTCTGGAGGCCTCTTTGGTCTCTTGGTTTTTCTCCTTTTTTAGTTTTTGTATTTTATATTTTTTTGGTGACTTTTTACGTGTTCACTTATATTCAAGCATGGGAGGAGGCAGGGCAGCTACCGGAGTGGTTAGATGCTTTGGCTTTGAATCCAGGGGTCCCTGGTTCAATTCCCGCTCTAACAAGTGGTATTTTTCAGGCTGAAAATGCCTTAAACCCCTTTGTCCATGGGGGGGGGGTCTGGGTAGCCCTTGCAGTGTGGTTCTGTTGGGGCTTTTCCCTCGGATATTTGCTGTTCTTCAGAAGCTCTATGTATGATCTCTATGTCGCTTACCTCCCCGCTATGTCATCATCTCATTGTAAACATCCATTAACCTTCCGTAGACTTAGCGGAGTGTGCGACATATGTAGCTCGTAATCTGGAACCAGTGGTGTGAATGGAAAAAGGTCAATTGTCTACCCAGACTATGTGGGTTTTGTACATTAGGTATTTTTGCCCCACCCCTTATATAAGTGAGGCTAATCAAGTTGTTGTGTTAACTATATTAATAGGCTAGGCTAGCTATGTAAAGAATACCAATGATGGCCCATGCAACAATTACTTCAGTAATCTGCTTATAAATACATACATATATTCAAGCATGTCAAGTTCTTAGTTCATTCGACATTTTTTATTCTTTTTTGGTTTTGTTTTTCGCGTTTATTTTTTCCAATAATCAGATGAGCATCTTGAGGCCTCTTTGGCCTCACGAGATCAAAATAAGAAATCATTGATATCCTTCCAGTCAGCAGTTTAAGTAGCCAATGCCCACTGCTCCATCCACATTATGGTCAAACCTATTAATCAACTAGAATTTTCTAGAATTATCTAGAACAATGATTAAAACGAGCATTAATATTATCACTTTTTTCCATTGCCATTCCATTATTTGTGAAGATTTTTAATTTTTTTCATCAGCGCCGGCATTTTGCTATGATTTCATTGTTAGTATACACCTGTGTGTACTACTTGGCTATTATTTCGCGTTGTTTTAGTAGTTACGTAATATGCGTGTAATATGTGCACAATATGTGCACTAGTATTTCTTCATTTTGCTGGAAATGAAAAATTCCGCTATAAACTGTTAGAAAACTGAATTGAACTGCGCAAGCTATAAATAGGTTATCCTTCTGGACTAAATGGCCATGCATCTGAAAGAAATGGGCTGTTCTGAAGAAAGAAATGGGCTATAATTCCCTATGAATGTTGTAGAAATTAGAAATCTATTGTAATTTACGACCCTTCCTTTTTGTCAGAATTTGTAGTCTCCAAAATTCAAAATTTGCATTCATAACCGAATTTAAAACACAATATGCGTTGTTGAAAACGGTAAAATATCAACTTCGTTATGTACATATTGTAGTAGAAAATATTTACCTGTGTGTGATACTTTGTTCAGTATAATACTAGTTGATGCATGTACCTTGTGTGTATTTTTCTGTCGTATTTTTGTGGCTGTGTATATATTCGTTTTACTCCCTCTTTACGGAATGTTTACAAACTATACCACTCTACGACTTCTTTGAAGCCATGCTAGATGCTAGAGGATATATAAGGGTATATTAACATGTGATTACGTTGACATTGTTTGTGTT